>QKMV01002155.1:0-13936 GCA_003287335.1 Lednia tumana
CCCCCCACCCCCGGAACCTGTTTCGCTTGCTTGCATCGCTACGGTCACCGTTTCAATGCAACCAAATCGTGTACGGGCTCAGGCAATTCACGCCGAACTTCAAACTTGCTGGCGGGGAGGGGCATTAAGCGAGCAAAGCGAGTGAGGAATGGCTATATGTATAAAAAGAAAATTACAATTTTCTCTGGGTACTAATATTAATGAAACTTCGAAACTTTCTTCAAGGATGGCATATTAAATCACTGGATTAATTTCATTCGAGCTGAACTAGCGAATACAATGGCAGTTAATTAATGAGACGCTTCATTTCGGGGACAAGTTGACATATAGGTAGTGACCTCATAATTAGAAGAAAAGATTATGAAATGAACACATGGCCGTAAAACGAATTGATCATTTCAAATCAAGTACGGGCGTCATAGAGTGTCCCTCAACTTTAATACAATTAGCTGTAAGCTACGGCTAGCTGTAAGCTACGGCTAGCTGTAAGCTACGGTTAGCTGTAAGCTACGGTTAGCTGTAAGCTACGGTTAGCTGTAAGCTACGGTTAGCTGTAAGCTACGGCTAGCTGTAAGCTACGGTTAGTTGTAAGCTACGGTTAGCTGTAAGCTACGGTTAGCTGTAAGCTACGGCTAGCTGTAAGCTACGGTTAGCTGTAAGCTACGGTTAGCCGGTACTAGTTCTAGTCCTACTGAACCCCCCCCCCCTACCAAAACGAACGCATTCGTTTAAAAAAAGGCAACGCCTTCTCTAAAGAGTATTTTAAATCAATGAAGGTTTAAGAACTTCGCCAAGTAAATTATACCGAACGTTTTGGCATGTTGGATACACATGTTCTCGTGAAATCACCGAAGTTTAGCAGCGTTTCGGTGGACCGAAGGTTGGATGGGTGATTACTGATTATGCATACTAAGGTCCATTTCTGTTCGAGAGAGAGGTTGGAGGGTTTGAGGCTAATACAAAAGCTTCAATCCCCTTGCAATCCACCTCTCAAAAGCACGGATTAGTGGAGGAATCTATGCTGTTCCGGTTGTACCGTCCTTCGGAAGGGACGTTAAGGCGGTGGTCCCATTGGTGCTTTTCGAAAGGAGTAGGCTACGTACCGGCACCGGGCTTATCCTCTCCCTGTTAGGTTCATCGCTATATCGTTCACCGACGCCAATAGACCAGAGCCACTGGGCCAGTTGTCAATAGAGTGCGTCGGTAAACACCACATAATCTAAATTCATGGGTTGTGGAAGAAAGCTTAGGGATTAATTTTTTAAGACTCATGTCTTCTGACTAATTTCAGCACTAGTTTAAAAAAAAAACTGTTAATAACTGTTAATAACTTAACGTTTGTTAGAAGTTTTCAGCAGTTTCACCCAGTTATTAACAGTTTTTTTAAAAGCTTAGGGACTAGGTTAGGGGGGTTATCTTATAAAGAATACTATGTAGTTATTACTTTTTTGAGACTCATATCTCCTGACTAATTTCAGCACTATAGTTTTTAAAAAAACTGTTAATAACTGGGTTAAAATGCTTAGTTTCAGTTAAGTTTTCAGCATTTTAACCCAGTTATTAACAGTTTTTAAAAAAAATACTATGTAGTCTTCAAGGTTTGTGCAAGGAAGCCTAGGGATCACCCGCTAGGGTGGATATCTCAAAAAAATAGCCTGTAGTCGAACAGTTTTGTGCATTAAAGCCCAGGGAAACCATAGCCTAGTGTGAGATCGTATCGTATTTTCGTGACGTGAAGTGACCTTGGTTATTCGGTGTTCCAGGACAACTTGAATGCGCTGCACATCTCGGCCATGCATTCCAGGGAGGATGTGGTCAAGCTGCTACTCACCAAGAAAGGCGTCGATATTTATTCGACGGGAGGGGTAAGCAGATTTCCTCGATTACCCACGCTGGCCTTCTAACTTCTAACTTCTAACTGAAACCCGCAGAAACCCTGCAGAAACCATCAGTAGTGGCTACCACGGTTTATGTATATATTCAGTTTTTTGACTTCGATTGTCCACCTCTCTACTAAGCTAAATCAGTTTACCGGCTGCATTCCCCATTCTTTGAACATTTGTTTAAGTTTTCTCACATTGCGCCGGTTATGAAATTCGATTCAGAAACTATCTCCACTGTGAATTAAAAGCGTCCCTAAAACGCGTGTAAATAAGATTCAGATTCAAATAATTTTCTGGCCCCGGTAAATTAAATTCTATTAATTCCACACCCCTTCCAAAGAAGCATGCGTTTGCCTTCCTTTTTAGAATACAGATTGAGAGATTTCTTTGCGATATGAAAGACACATTCGTGCTTTTTCAGAACAGTTTTTTAATCGAAAAGTTGTTCTACGAAATGTTTTAGATCCAAATTCGAACCAATTGAGCACATATATTTTCCATCACAGGAAATTATATTTGATCTGGTTCGAGCTGGTTCGAGCTGGTTCACGCGTGATTCTAAACTTGTGTGTGTGTGTGTGTGTGTGTGTGTGTGTGTGTGTGTGTGTGTGTGTGTGTATGTGTGTGTGTGTGCAGTTGAAGCTTCAGACGGCGGTGCATTTGGTGGCCAGCAGGCAGACTGGAACTGCGACCAGCATCCTGCGCGTACTGCTCAACGCTGCGGGCAAGGACATCCGGCTGCACCCTGACGGGGTAAGACCGCCCCTCCCACACCCCACCCATACCCAAACCAGGGGCTGTTTTATGGAAAATACAAAACTGCACACAGTAAGAAGCCTTAACCTGCCTAGTATGCGGTTCTGGTGTAGTTGCGCGTTTAGGTTCCTCGGGGCCCGAAGCACAAAGGAATTTCGGGGCCCATTACCCCAAATGTGTCCAATTTGTTTTCAGTATAGGCGAGTGCCGGTACAGAATGTGTGGGGATTTTGAGGCCCTGCCCCCAAGAAGAATTTTGTACAAGGTTACAAGTATTATAGATTGAAAGCCATTTAAACGGCTAGTATTAATTTTAATAAAATTAAAATCATTTCAAAAGTACCAGCCTACTCGAGGACTTGAACCCCGGACCTTTTGCTTTTGTGGCAACTGCTCTACCACCAAGCTTAGCAGGGTCTGATATGTCGGAAGTGAATTGAATAATTATGAGAGGTAGATTCGTTCAAGGTTATTTTTGGAGCAAATCTACGCGGTCGAGGTAAGCTTGGGGCCTAAGGTTAGCGAGTTACTGAGATAAGACGTGATTAGGAAATTACTGAAGTTTAGTGGAGTACTGCAGTTTGCTTTTATAATTGCATATTTGTGGTATGATATATTCACCCTAAAACAGTCCTTGACCCCCTTGACCCCTTCGACAACTGCTAGATCGGGAATATCCAGGTGATGCTGCGACGTCGGTGTCAACGGGACTCCACGTGTAGAAAGTGTGTTGTTTGGGATGGTAGGAAAGCATTTTTCCTCGTAATTAACATCAGTATCACTTCATGATGTCACGAAGCCCCACTCGATATCTAAACGTCATCAGTGACTGAGAACAGTGTTGGTACGTGGAATCATCAACACAGAATGTACTACAGTCTGTCACAAGTGCCAACCGGTAGTCCTAACCTAATTTTTTCAATATTCACACAATTAAAGCATTTAGAACGAGGTTAAAACATACTCCTTTCTGCATGCTTAAGCTTGATTGTAAAAGAAATTACTAAATAAACATTCTTACTTTATCATTTTGGTGCGTATGGTCTCCAAAATTCGAGCAAAAAAGCCTAGAGACCCTTAAAGGCAAGGTGCAGTTCACTTTCAAACCATGATCAATTGATATTTGCTACTTCTTGCTACTTTGCTTGGTCCTTCTTAGGACCAAATATAATTTCAACCAGAGCATTCCCGGGCACTCACTTACCATTTGCTACTGAGTTTTCGTCCGAGTATGTGGCTATGCTGAATAAATTCACAATGACACACGGAAAGAGTTCGCGCTGCCTGGCGAGCTATGGCAATGGTCTACAATCCACAAGGGTTTTTTTCTAATTGGGAGCTGGAAATATGTGCTGGAAGCTGCCTTACAGACTACACCTTGACTGGAAAGGTTGGGGAGGGGGAATGGAGGAGAAACTAATCACATGGCCATTAGTCTGGAATGTTCGTGGGAAATCACGCCAAACCACGTAACCAGGATAACCAGTCACCAAACCGCACCTAGGAGAGGCGCCGCAACACCGAACTCGATATAACTTCCTTCCCTTTCAAGGACGAACGCTCAAGGCTACAAGCCTCCTTTCAGTTTTCATCCCACACTCAGTGTCAGCCTAAGGCCACAGAGAGGAACTTCGATATCAGTCAGACACAGTCGGGAAGACCGTTGGCAATTTAGTTTGAAACCGAGTTAAATAAAATAAATGAAATCGAAAGACAACCGAACAGATATGAAAACAAACGTATCGTAAAATTGCAATCTGCCCACGATCAATGCCGTCTAGCAATATTATCTAGGTTATACATATTAAAATAGCTGAACTAGAGCCCAATTCACATCCTTGACTCTCTAAGTATACATCTCGTTGATTTCAATGTGAAATCTTCCTCGATCGACGAATAGCATGCTAGCAGCGTGCTGGCTCGCTAGAATCAGGGTGGTTCAAGCTGCCATTGCCGCATGGTGTAGCTGAGGTATTTAGCTGTGCTGTAGAATTCATTCTCCCAAGTGGCACTGTTATTAGCAAGCTAAGCGAAAGTAATTTACATTTATTACGCAATCAACCCGATCATTTATAAATGTATAATCACTCCGTGAGGTGGCAGCTACTAAAATTCTATCAAGATTTATCGATGGCATAAAAATAGGAACCATAATATAAGCAACTAAAAATAACCGTAAATCGCGAGTTAGTTTATTGCTATCACCTCTAAAGTGTGTCAAAGCACCTATCTAAAAGCCAAATATCAGGCGTCCGTGTATATGTTGATAGTCATATAGATATTTAGATATTTGATATTTACTCGATGGAGAGAGGAGAGGTAAAAGTTGGCGTGTCAGACGAGTCTCTGCCATCGCCGCATGGTACGAGAACGAGGGTTGTAGGGTACGACGGTGAGCCGAGTAGAGGGCACTGGCAGGCCCTAGCCAGGAAAATAGGCAACACAAGCAGCACAGGAACAGTGCTGCTGGCCAGACGAGAGCTCGCACCTTCACCTCACGCACTGCCACGCAGTTCATGCGTGTGTGCGTGCGTGCATGCGTGCGTGCGTGCGTGCGTGATCCCCACTCTTCCTTAGCTTCTCATTTTATCTGCAGTCGAGCGCGGAATGCCAGCGTTTCGTTCGTTCATTACGTTACTAACTACCTATACGTCTCCAGGAATGATAAATTGGCCGATAAAAGAGATAGCAGATCACGTTAGCTCCATTGACAATCATTGTAACCAGTTATGTGTATCTCTCGCTCAGCGAGATGTTTCCTTGAGTACCATGTCACGGGGAGAGGAGGTCAAAGCGATCGCTTCTAGTTCTTGTCCTGAACGAGAACGGCTCGACGTTCACGCGGATGAATCTGACTGACAGGCCAATATGAATATTGACAGTCGAATTCTATTCGCGTGCTTTGCGATTCGATGTTTCTGGTTGGAAATGGAATATGACGAATAGTGACGCACGCAGAACGTGATACCAGAACCGTCCCAGTAAACAGTACGCAGTACCCAGTGCCCCAGTACCCAGTACGTGCCCAGTATAACGTGCCCAGTGTAACGTGCCCAGTGCACAGTGCAGAGTGCACATTACGAAGTACACCCGCTCTCAGAACGGTCGGTACTCGGTGACAACACTACATCAGCTAGGACAGAGCCTTCGACGGAACGGAACGATTTACAAGAAGTAGACAAAAGTTGAATCGATCAATTGCAAGAGCCGAGCTGGAATCGTGGTAGGTATCCTAGAATCGTATAAAACAATCAGAAACAATATATGAGCTTCTCTCGTGACTTGCCAACATAAGAAGATGCGCTGCGACCAAACTTTAGAAACATTTCTTTGGAGTGCACCACTTTTTTATGTCTACTTTTTCTTTGGTGGGATGTCCGTGTTTTTAAATGAAAAATTCTACCAATGGCAACGAAGGGTTATAAAAAAGGAAACTAGTTTTCTCGGATTCCGTGATGCTTCGTTTAGTTCCACACCAGCTTTGACACCACAGTGTGCGCGTCATTTACCACTGCATTTCCGAGCGCCGCTCCGAAACGTTTCGTTTTCATTGCCACCATAAACCTACCTACACATTTGCAAGTTTCATACGATAATCCCTTCATTAGTCTAATATTAGGACATGGAAATGTGCCAGAACTGCCGATAAGCTTGTTAACAATAGCGGCCATCCTTCACGGTTATCAAAACTCAGTCTAAAAGTTGGAACTATTTCCGGATTTAAATACGGTGCAATTGTGAACCATCCAACGAGCTTCATAGTTGTTTCCATTGCGCATTCAAATGGGAACCCGCGCGGGTATCTCCGTCTCTGTCGCCGTCTCCACTCGTCCCTTTCTTCCCGCTCATTTCGCGTCCACCGGCACCACCGTCAGGCCGCGCTCGCGATGTCCAATCCCTCTGGAGGCGCCAACAGCTTCCACCTAAACATTTCAAACTCTACATCGTCGAGTCGTGCAGAGAGTAGGCCGGACTCTGCCAGCTCACGTCCCTCCAAGGGGACAGTAACTTTAGCAGCAAACGGAAACAGCTGGCACGCGAGTGACGTGGAACGGGCAGCAACCGGCAACTTCGTCGCTAAAAATCGGCTGCAAGCCGGCGCCGGAAAGAACGGTTGGCAGTCGGTGCTGAAGTCTGCCTTGGACACTTTGCAGAAAGGCAAGATCCCGTTGCTGCTCGCCGTGGAGGCCGGCAACCAATCCATGTGCCGAGAGCTGCTCGGTCAGCAGACGGCTGACCAGCTCAAGGCTGTCACCGGCAATGGCGACACTGCGCTTCACTTGGCGGCGCGAAGGAGGGACGTCGACATGGTTCGCATCCTCGTCGACTACGGGACCAACGTGGACACGGCGAACGTGAGTTCCTGACAACACTAATTGCAGTCACAATTTCTTACACTCACTTTGCTCTGTAGGCATTATGAAACACTCAAGGAAAGAGATAACAGATCTCGTTTGCTCCTTTAAAACTCATTGACACCAGTACCTATGTTTGAAGAATATTAAAATCAAATATTGAGATATGAGTCTCAAAAATTTTATAATATTAAAATCACTTCAAAAATACCTGTCTACTCGAGAACTCGAACCCTGGACCTTTTGCTTACATGGCAACTGCTCTACCAATGAGCTAACCATGTAAGCAAAAGGTCCGGGGTTCGAGTCCTCGAGTAGGCAGGTATTTTTGAAGTGATTTTAATATTGTTCAAATGAATACTAGCCGTGTAAATGGCTTTAAATTTGTCATACTTGTCAACACCTATGTTTATCTCTCTCCCAGTGACCGAGCTATGTTTTCTTGCGTGTATCTTCTTTGCACTTTGTATATTTCCTGTAAGACCCAGTTAAACAAGCCAAGGGTTTGCTTGGGATTCGCGGCAAAGACTGGGGATTGTTTACTTTTTCCTACTTGGCTATTTATGAATGGCGTTGGAAATTCGCAATGAATTTTACCGCGTTTTTCATGACACAGCCATGGTCATCTGCCTTGGTTTGGAAAAAACATACACAAGCCTAGTTCTCTTGACATGGACAAACAATAACTTATTTGACTGGGTACATTATGTTTAATGAGGCACGAACAAATAGAAGCCTAGCTGACAGAACACGAACAAATAGAAGCCTTACCAACTTGGCACATTTCAGGGAAACGGTCAGACGGCATTGCACATCGCTTCTGCCCAAGGCGACGAAGCATTGGTCAAGTATTTCTATGGCGTCCGAGCCAACGCATCCGTCGCAGACAAACAAGACCGGACGCCGATGCATCTGGCCGCTGAAAACGGACACGCCAACGTGATCGAGATCCTCGCCGACAAATTCAAGGCGTCCATCTATGAGCGGACGATGGACGGAAGCACGCTGATGCACATTGCTTCCCTGAATGGTCACGCGGATTGTGCCATGATGCTCTTCAAGAAGGGTGTCTATCTGCATATGCCAAACAAGGTAGGTACCTAGCTTGCGCACCTAGATCTACACGGGCAGAACGGGGTACCTTTCTAGGATACCTATAGTCTATACAGTGAGAGAGCATACTGCGTTACATCCAAAAATTGGCTCTCTAGCTATACCTTCCTGTGTTAACTGCACTACAGTCTATACTGTGAGTGAGCATATACTGCGGTACATCCAAAAAATAGGCTCTCTAGCCATACATTCCTGTGTTAATTGCTACCATCGCCCCTGGTGGACGAGTATGCTCTCCCAGTGCATACAGTGTAGATCTACACAGTTCACCAAACAAGGAACCGTACAGCTAGAGCTACCTAGCCAAAGATAATGGAGGACACTGTTATTGTTGGCCTAGAATTGACACTAGTGTTGCTGTTGCAAATTCAGTACTGCCATGCTGGTGGTAATTCTCGTGTCGTCAGCGGTGGCAATAAAGAGGTTTCAATTTACCACTACTTCATACCACCACAATGGAAGCCTTCAATTTACAGTTCATGTCATATAATATTAACTTTTTATAATGATTCCGCCGGATTATCAACCAAAATGGCATCGTTCAATTTTCATTCCGACCACACAGCCAATCTCTTGTGGAGTGGTATCATTTCGGTCTTCGTGCGACGTGGATTCCGCTTTAACCAAAGCGCGTTACAATAACGTGATATTTTAAAGGTCCAAAGCGCTATCGCGATCGTTCAAGGCGCTAACTCGAAGCGATGTGAATGTACGAGACATGCGATTCACAGCGCTTTGACCAAGAATTGACATAGCCCGTCGTCTCTTTTACTGGTCATTTTGGAAAGGAAACGGAATCTGAATTTTTATTTTTCTTGCCACGAGATTTTTATTTATGGGTGTTCTTGGGATCTATGTACCTTATTATTTATTTAAATAGTAAAATGAAAAGACCCAAATATTTTAGCCTGAAACGGCAACTTTTACTTCGAACCAGCTTCTACAGAACGCATGATGCCTGTTTATTTTTCTTTCTTTTTCTCGGTGATCCTGGAGGATGTGTATACGTCCATCCTCACAATAATTTGAAGTCTATGAAGGACAGTTCATTTTAAAAGCTCTCTAAACTACTAAAGATACTTCTAGTCACTGACCATGCGTGTACTACGCAGTTGAAGTCGCAATAGTGAAGCCGGCTTGAGTTCAAAGCGGCTTGAGATAGTGGTATACTTCTCGGTGTACGCTAAAATCGCTTCAAAGTCAACTTATTTTGGGAAGTGAGTTGGAGAACTCAAGTCGCATCGAGATTACGTGCTTTGACGACGCGTACGCCACAAAAGAGAAACTTGTTGCCGTTTCTGAAGTACTCGGCATATTAATTTTCCTCAGCGGATTTGAAGCGGTTTCGTAAATTCGATTTCGGACTGCGCATAGTATTTGGCAAAATTTTGAAGCCACTTTGAACTCAAACTGGCTTGACTAAAGCGACTTCAGTCGAGTGATAAACGTCTTTGTGTGTTAGGTATGTTCGGTTGTTAGTGAATTGTGAAGTAGGTAGCTAAGACCGGACTTGTTCGTAGGGTGGAGCTCGGAGTATTCACACTGCAGCGCGCTATGGCCACGTGGGAATCATCAGCACCCTGCTGCAGAAGGGAGAGAAGGTGGACGTCACGACCAACGTGAGTACAAACACAGACACAAACATAAACAGAAACAGCTCAACTAGCAGATCGGCTTAGGGTCTGAATTCACGAACAGTTTAAAAGCCCGCTCACACTACATACGTTGATGTCGATCAAAAAGTTGATGTCGATCACGTCGACATGTCAATCGATTGTTGATCATGTCGATCATTTCAATCTTTGATAGCAATGTCGGTCAACGCTATCAGAGATTGATGTATAATATATCAGTGTGAGATATCAGATATAAACTATAAAGCCATTGCTGCAAAACAGTTGAGAGACAATTGCGTTTTAGGGAGTTAAATCCCTTTGTGAACCCGGGTCCTGCTCTCCTGGATTGAGAGGCACTGCACAGACCATGCTGAGGCAAACTCGCTCTTTCGATGAAGTGGGATTTTCGGCGTACTCAACTTCAAATTGCCAACTCGTGAAAGTTAAAGCTAAAATGTTTGTTTTGATATCTGGTGAGCAGTTATCGAAATGGTCTATGCAGTTATTCAGGGGTGTATACGATTCACTCTCACTTCTCAATTCTTCATTCAGAGTGAAGATCCCTGCGACACAAATCGGTGTACCTACTATGCATTACTCATTACTCGTTAGCGTGGTGAGCCGCGGATGAAACGTTGAACACACCTATTTTTTTACACCTCTGCTGGCTCTCCCATCGAAGATAGCCTTGATAGTAAACGAGTAATATGTAGACAAACGAATAAACTAGGTCTATTCGCAAGCACTTTTCTGAACATTTCTTTCGTGTTTCTATTATAGCTATCTAAAATGACTGAAATTGAGCATTTACGACGGCCCTTTTGTGTGATTTGGAACACAATACTTTAAAATGACTTATGCATTGACATAGTTTGTTTTTCATCTCAACTCTTTCGCTTACTATCATAGGCTATCTTCAATGGTAGAGCCGGCAGAGATATAAAAGTTTTGTCTACTCTTCATATTTCTGGGTGGTGCTCTCGAGCCTTAAAACACGATTATTCATTCCAGGACAATTATACTGCATTACACATAGCAGTCCAGTCTGCAAAGCCAGCAGTCGTCGAAACGTTACTGGGCTTTGGAGCGGAGGTGCATGTCAAAGGTAACAAGAATCGAACACAAACTTATCTCGGTGTCATTCGGCTCGAATTGGAGGTTGCAATACAACGTGGACGTGAACCCGATTGCAGGAGGCAAACTAAGAGAGACACCACTGCACATCGCTGCCCGAGTCAAGGACGGAGATCGATGTGCGTTGATGCTGCTCAAGTCTGGCGCTGGACCGAACGTGACCACTGAAGACGGCCAGACGCCGGTGCACGTCGCCGCGAAGAACGGCAACGTCGCCACCCTCCTGCTCCTGCTGCAAGATGGGGGCGATCCGCTCTGGAAGTCAAAGGTAGGCGGCGGACATTCGACATCCGACATCCGACATCCGACTTCGACTTCAACACGAAACGATACTTTGTTTCAAGTACCCACACTTTGACTCAGGAAAAGAAGAGTCTTTTCTTATCTGACTTCTCCGCCAAATCCTCCCCCGTTATGCGGCTGCTGGTCTGGAGTCCTCGTGAGTTGCAAGGGATGGATACAATAGATAATGCGATGGAACAAGCTGTTGAACTGTCAGTAAACCAACCCTTTTCCTAGCAGTCAATCAGCTTTCCATCTCACTACCTATTGTATTCAACCCTGGCACGTTACGCGGACTCGAGACCTCGAGAGTAAGAAAAAAATCTTCTTTATTAGAGACAAAGTATACACGTGGCCTACAGTTTTGACACCGTGCTAAAGTGGCATTGATAAACTTGCTGTATCTACCGGTGTCGGACATGTTGGTCAGTGTAGGCTGGTGTAAATTAGAGTAGAATGGTGTAGGAGAAAGACAAACAAAGCTTACGTTCAAGCTATCAACAAAACAATGTACATGCAATCAACTTATAAGAAAGCTTATTTATCACAAATTAGCAATTTTCAAGTTGCTACATTTCAAATAAAAGTCGTCCATTGGATCAAAAACAGTTGTATATAAAAATTATTTTAGCTTTGATTTAAAAACTGACTTGCTATCAGCCTTGAATTTGGCAGTGCCTTAAAAACTGCGGCCTGCATATGTTACAGTCATTTACATTCCTTTCGATAGACTAATGAAAATAACCAGCCAGAAACTAAACAGAGGCAGGCAGGCAGATTGCGGGTACATTGTTTTGTAAATCAGGGCTAAAAAACATCAGTGCAAAATCAGAGGCATAGTATTGGGTAAATTAGTGTGTAAGTAATGTGAATTGTGTAGTGTGTAGTGTGGAGTGTGAAGTGGTGAAGCAAGCTTGTGTATTCTCGGCAGATCGGCGAGACGCCATTGCATCTCGCCTGTCGAGGCAGCAAGGCAGACGTGGTTCGTCACCTGATCGAGTTCGTGCAGCAAAGCCAGGGCGTCGACGTAGCCACCAGCTACGTGAACGCATGCAGCGAGATCGGCTTGACAGCGTTGCACTACAGCGCCCTCGTCGTCAAGTCAGAGGTCGACATTCCTCTCTCAGACCGCGAAGTCGTCAAACTACTCCTAGAAGCGTCTGCCGACGTGAAACAATTCACCAAACAAACGCTAGAAACACCTTTCCATTACGTGGCCGTCGCTGGTAACAACGACGTGATGGCCGAAATGCTCGCGCACATGACGCAGACCGAAATCCAGAAAGCGTTGAACAAGCAGACTTTGTCAGGATGGACGCCTCTTCTGTTCGCTTGCCACCACGGACACATGGATCTGGTGAACACCATGTTGCTCAATCACGCTCGAGTTGACGTGTTCGACACCGAGGGCAGGTCGGCGCTTCACTTGGCCGCCGAACGCGGTTACCTTCAAGTGTGTGACGCACTTCTCACGAACAAAGCGTTCATCAACAGCAAGTCCCGCGTTGGACGCACGGCGTTGCATTTAGCTGCCATGAACGGGTTCACGCACTTATGTCGCTTCCTGGTCCAAGACCACAACGCGGTCATCGACGTGCTTACTCTCAAGAAGCAAACGCCTCTGCATCTGGGCGCGGCTGCGGGCCAGTTGGAAGTATGTCGGCTTCTACTAGAGCTCGGCGCCAGCATGGATGCAACCGATGACATGGGGCAGAAGCCCATCCATGCGGCAGCGATGAACAACTACTCGGAGGTGGTGCAGTTGTTTTTGACCCAGCATCCATCGCTGGTGATGGCGTGTACGAAGGATGGGAATACGTGTGCGCACATTGCCGCCATGCAGGGCTCGGTGAAGGTGATTGAGGAGCTGATGAAGTTCGACCGACAAGGAGTGATCTCGGCGAGGAACCGCGTGACGGAAGCCACCGCTTTACAGCTGGCGGCGGAGGGTGGGCACGCGGAAGTCGTCAAGGCACTGGTTAGGGCCGGGGCTTCGTGCACTGACGAGAACAAGGTAGGTTCCTCTGCAGTTGGTATTGGTAGAACACCGCACGCACCCAGCTTTAAAAGTATTCTTCATAAGTTGGCAAGCTTTTCACATGTGGAAGATCCATCCTCCGCGTGCTTAAAGTTTGGCAACTTATAGAATACTATTAAAGACTTTGTTAACACACTCGATTTTTGGAGCACTGACTAGTAAAATATTTCTAGGGAGAAAAATACTTTTGGCGTTCGTTAGCAAGCACAGCTGTCGCAAAATGTGCTAACAATTGATAATTCAGCTTCCATGTTAATACCCTTTCAAGTTTACAATGATCAGTTGACTGGAATTGACTGACAATCAAACACCTACCTCTTGACTTGTCATTAGGAGCATCATTTAATAACTTATATTCACGGAAATACGATAGTTAGGCGAATATAATCGATTGATTCTAAACTGCTATTCTCCAAAAAAGCAATTGGGCTTGGTTTAAAATCTGTCTCTGATGCAGCCTACGATACAGTTCGCAAAACGGTGGGAATTTAGCAGTGGAGCTCTTAGCAGTTTTACCCAGCTTATGAAAACGTTTTTTTTTTGAAAATTGCAACAGCTTTGGAGTTTGGAACTAAACGAACTTTTAATATATTTCCACCACTGCTCAGCACCCATGGAATTCAATTACGTAATACGAACGTTAGCAAAATATCCACTGCCTGAACCCATAGCTAGGGCCGATTTCTACTAAACCCATATTTAAGCCGAGAAAAGTTCGAAAGACAAAACATTAAAAAATATATTTTTTAATGAATATGT
>QKMV01002156.1:3493-13932 GCA_003287335.1 Lednia tumana
TAGTCAGACTAAGCTTACATGGAACGAACACTTGGGCTGTGGCAATAGTCAGACTAAGCTTACATGGAACGAACACTTGGGCTGTGGCAATAGTCTGACTAAGCTTACATGGAACGAACACTCAGGCTGTGGCAATAGTCAGACTAAGCTTACATGGAACGAACACTTGGGCTGTGGCAATAGTCAGACTAAGCTTACATGGAACGAACACTCGGGCTGTGGCAATAGTCAGACTAAGCTTACATGGGGGGTTTTCTACGACTTTCTAAACACGCGACAAGTCTGTATTCCATCCTTTTAACTTGTTTAAGTGGTTGAAAACTGTTTTTCCATGGAAAAGAAGCCTTTCATTATGCGGTAAACGTTCCAGCTGATCATACATTTGCAAACTGTTCGCGAACTCGAATATCTGTTGATTTCGAAATATTCCAAAATCGATGTATGGTTTATAGAATCCAACAGGCTATAGCTTTAAATATGCTCTTGTGGGAATTGATTGGTGTGAAAATCAGCTGTCAAAGTAAAAGCTTTATTATGAACGCCTATCATATTTATTTTCCATCCAATCGCGAGCGAACTTTTTCTGGCACATTGGTCGAGTGTGTTTTAAATGGACCAGGAAAATGTAAAAATGTGAAATAACAGACCAAAAAGTGCTTTGAGGGAATACTGAACGATGTGGAATTTTATTTTTAATACGGTGTTACGAGGGTAAACACTGACGCAGCGTGGGTTTAAAGGGAGTGTGAAAAAACCGAAACCCTATGTCGGTGCAGAAATCTTGTAGAAAAAACGCGCGTAATTTCAGGGAGACACAGTACCGTTTACACTTTCAACTGTCGACCTCACAGAACAACATGCAAATTTTACAACCATGTGTTTCTTCGTCATTGCGCAATTCTCTCTGTGTGCTATACAACAGCGTATATGTGTCTGAAAAAAATTATTTTGTCTTCTTTCCCTTGACGTGCACTTCGGAAACATTATACGACAACGCGTCTTCTTGTCAAAATACCATGCATCCATGCTAGATATTCTCTTTTCATAAATAGTTAATTATTATGTCAATCTGCAAAAATTGGAGTCCTTTTGTTTTTTGTACAGAAACGGAATAAATTGAAAATATTCCAAGAAAAAATGGCATGTAGCATCGATTGACAAACAAAATGGGCCCATTCTGTTTGTCAGACGCTTCAGGCAGAAGCGGTTGTATGGTACAAGAATGAACTAGGTATTTACTTCATTTTTACTTTCCTTCGTCTTTTACGTCCGTTTAATCAAAGCCAAACAGAGCCAAATCAAGAGTGTCTGAGCGCTTTTTGGCCACTTACGGCAATTACAAAATTATGACTTGCTTCTGAGAGCAACGGTCGTGCAAGCCGGAGACCGGGGTTCGAGTACCAACTCGACCAGCGAGGTATTTTTGAAGAACAGTTCACATGTTCATTTCTGAACAGTTAGTTATCAAAAAAACGTTTAGTAAATGGGTTTAACTACCAATAACTTCTAACAAACAAACTCCCAACGTTCCACGAACTATATTGTTAGCTGTCTTACGTAGGTTACTTTTAAGTAGGTAAGTACTAAGGAGTAAGAACTTACTTATGTAAAAGTTATCCTTAAGTAAGCATTGCTAGATTTTTCTAAATTTGTGTGGAAGTTCTTTTGTGTTTGTATTTGTATCTAAGTTTGTTTTCACTTAAAATTTGTCACATTCACCCTGAGGAAGCTTACAATATAGTTCGCGAAACGTTAGGAGTTCGTTTGCTAGATGTTCTTGGCAGTTAAACCCATTTACTAACAGTTTTTTTGAAAGCAGATCACATATATTATCTATCTTATTTTTATCCGACGTGATCCTACCGTACCGCCGGTAGCACCGAGAAACAATTGTTGAAACCGGAACTTTTTCGGATCTATTCCTAATCAAAACTAATCCCCAATAGAGAATAGCCGATGAGTTTCGATCCTCGAGACCTGGAAGCGCCTATGATTATAAAAAACTGACCAGTGGTATACTAGCCCGTCTTTCTTGTGCGTGTATTATTTCTTTATTTGTGCATTTTGTTTGCGACAATCAGCGGATTACTGAAGTTTTGTGCCTGATTGTTTGCATTTTCCTGTTCTATTCTCGCGTCCATCGAGTGACAGCGAGCGTCAGCCGAAGTCGTTAGTATGTTTAATAAATTCATTCAATTTTACAAATATTGTTTGTTATACCATTTAAGACTATCATGGTACAGTCGAGTCTACACGAAAATATTCATTTAGCGGGTAACAGCACCTTTAAGACGAGATGACTTGCATGGAGGCGAAGGGAATTAAATCAACAAGAGAGAGAAGCCACGGAACAAATACACACCCCACCCAAGCCCACATAGCTGGCATCTAATCTAAATGAAATTACAGCACATGCCTCTCTGTAGCGATAGAGTAACTAACGGGAGCCTAGTGGCGTTACAGTTATTTCCTAACAGCTTGTGATCGGTTCTAACATTGCGATTATCGGATTTTAAAGCAAGACTAAATGACGATAGAGCTGTCAATTTGGAACTTACCATAATTTGTGTTTGGACTGATTATTTATACAATCGGCATGTTTTAATAGCAGAAAGCTTGAAACTGCGTTGTGGAAAAGCTGAAACTTGTACCGTAACTACATTTTGGTCAAATCGGTGATATTGCAGGACGTGGACTAATAATTGATAACCATTATTTTTGTTGAAGAGGATTTCTCTATAAATCTTGTACACGTAGCTCCTTGATATAGAACAACTCCAGTAATGTTGTATGGCTGCGGTGGTCATTTATGCCCTCACTCTGTAAGCAGTCAGGATAGCGAGCAGATGCACTTATAAGGTAGACCTGGTACAATACCTGAACTGTCAGGTGTGTACGTAGCAAGCGCCTACCTATCGACTGATCCAAGTCATGAGGATTCGGCTATATTTGCATAGGAATTCATTCAGCGTTGAACTTTGCATTAAAGTAAGCCGATTTCTTAATGAATTCACCCAAGATATGAGCAGAAGCTTTCGCCGTCGAACCGAGTGGCAATGTTCTCCTCCCCCCCCCCCCACGTTCCTGCTGCCACGTCTCATTAACTGATAAGTTTGTGTGTGGCGTTGGTGGGGTTTGAGGGGAGGGTCGGGGGGGTCCGGGGCGTATGTCTGACACGAGACTCAAACGGTGCGCCGCGTGATGAATGGTCGGGGTGGCGTGCGATGCGCTCGTGGTGGAGGTCACGGAGCCACCAGGGACAAAAGGAAAACCACGCGCGCCGTGGTCGGGCTGTTAACGCCGAGTGAATGAACGAATGCTAAGTGAAAACGTATCGTGCCGATTGGACGACACGGCTGCCAAAATGTAGTCTATTAAGAGTGTTGGGGATTGCGGGATAAATGTTTAGACTTGCAGACGTCCACACCCATATCGTTCTGTGCTTTAAATGGCCTGGAAAAGGTCAGTGTATTTATCGACAAAGAACATCAGTATGAGTGGGCATCTCGCTTAATTGCGCGTAAGTAATGCATGGAGAATACTCAAGAGTGTACTTAAGGCCAGTGTTACCACTTTTCTCAACCATGAGCTAAGAGGTAATCCTCAGAAACAAGATTAATTCCATGCATGATATTGGCTGTTGCCTTGGCGATAGCAATTTAATCCTAGGGAAAGCGCTTAACTCGGAGATAAGAAAAGTTGTAAAACTAGCCCTAGCCCTAGCTTGACAACTTCCGGTTAACTATACTCAACACTATGGCAACAGCTAACCAGATTTCACTGCTTTCTTTCTGTTAAGCCTCTACATAAAACCCTGATCAGATGTTGTAAAACTGGCTGGTTTGAGTTAATTTCAACTGGTTTTATAGGATCTCGTCGTAGCAAAAACGTGGAAATTTCCTGAAGCCAGGTTGTGTCCTGTGAGTTATAATGTAGTTGTTCCTTTATCTAATCTTTCTCAACAGCCAATTTTTACATCATTTTCTTTTGTAGGTCGAGCTCACGTTGAGGCGTGGTCTCCTTTGGTCCTATTCCTAGCCACGTAAGCAGAAATGATGCTTTCTAATGCATGATGCTGACGCGTGGAGTAACGGCGTGACGTGGCAGTTGTGTCATAGTCGTCGTTGACAACGCCATGGATACACAAAAGCGTTGAAATCCGGGAAGTGAGGAATCATTGTTTTCCGATGGACTGCCTGTGATATCCCTTCGCATAACCTAGCTGCTGACACTGATGCTATTCGTGTTAACAAATTCATTTGGTTGAAGGTGAAGGCGTCGGTTATAAAGGCGTCGCTCGTGATTGATGAAATGTTTCACTCGCATACTTAGAGCAGGCACGCGGTATTTTACCTTTGAACTGGAGATAAGACAAATGATTTACCGGTCAATTTAGAATGGGTCTAATATTTTCTTGATTTGCGTGTCAGTCTATCTCTCACCTAAGGTGTGTTGGGAGTCTTTCGTTAACCTAGGCGATGGCGATGATTTGCAAGTTATCTTACGAATTGAGTCGTCAAATGTGAGGCGGGACTAAATTGTGTTCCGTCAAAAGCGGCGATAAATGTGTCATGTAACTATCCCCAGGGTGCTAGAAAATGCCAGCCAAGCTGTAGAGTATTCGGTATATTCGAGCGTTACTGACTAAATCGATCATATTAACGAGACATACGCACACTCTAATAAACGTGAAAGGTATTACATATCTTGGAAATAGGTTATGAATCTATCTGCAGCTGCCGCATTATATATTTTCGTATCTAATATATTATCTTTATTGTCCTTTCGAGCGTGAATTTAATATTACTTACACGAATGACTGCGAAATGAAATCTACCATATATATATATCTATAAGTATTTCATATTTAAAAAAATGTCAACTCTATAGAAGCTAACAAATAAACGTAACGTCTTCCGGGAGAGGTATCACCAAAAACCTTTTAATATGTTAAAGAGCCAAGTGATGCTTTATATTCTGTGAAATATTTATATTCACTTCCGATGTGAACAATAGCTGACTAAAACCACGCTCAATTACTGAAATACGTCAACCGAAAATGTAATTGCACATCAAATTACTGCACAATCAATCAGATTTTCGAAAAAAAACAAGCACAGAACACTCCGAACAACACGGCCACTCATATTTGTCGAACGAAGGTGTGCATAATATCATCCTCCACTATTCGCTCGTCAATACTGAATTGTTTGTGATCACCCCTCGATTCGCTGGAAGGGGGTTGGGGCATGTTGTTAATCACGAGTTGATGAATGGCTCTCGGCTTGAAAGATGTTCCGCGTTGGCAATCTGCGGATGAAGCCCACGCTCGATCAAAGTGCATCGAAAGAATGACATTCATTAGTACTTACTGATTACTGATTGTTAACTGGAGATTGATTGGCTTATAGGCAAAACCTACTGTTGGTACAGGTTGACATAGTTTGTGTTAATTAAATTTCTAATTGCGTCAAAACCAATTACTTCTTGTCCATGCCTAACAATCGGGAGGTTCGAGGTTCGAATCTGATGGCCGGCTATCCTAGTGATGATTTTCGTGATTTCGCACCATGGCTATGTTGGTTAAGTGCTGTATTCGTCTCAACATACCCATTGCAACAGCTCGCAAAGTCTTACCCAAAATTACGAGGAAAAACGAGTGCGTGAGCTGAGCACGCGCGATGGATGGTTATATGGAAAATATGGCGGATCTCTATCAGAAAAATTGTCTCTGACATAATAATAGGTATAGTTAGCATAACAGGCAATACGACTCAAGTCCAGGTGGTGGATGGTGAGTTATTTCAGTATCACAACTGGGGCCTTACTTTGCCACGACGCCATTTCTTTGGTAAGGTAAGTAATTTTTGAAAGTCAGAGTTGTTAAAAAAAAAGAGTTTAAAACGCAAAATGACGTCATTTTGCATGCTTACGCTTATTGGACACCTAATCGAGCTAATGGGAAGCTTATCTGGAAATCTAAACGTGGGCTAAGCCTATCGCAGCAACAAAATGACGTCCTTTTCTACTGCAGTCGAAAGCAAGCGTTTTTGAGCAACCAAATAAATTACATTTTAAAGAGTGGCACGGATTGCTTAAAATAGATCGTAGGAGGGACTTTAAAAAGCGTATTGTTGAATTTAAGTGGAGTTCAAGGACGGCATTAAATAAGCTGAGTAATTTTCCCGATTATCAACTATGCAGTGATATTCAAAAAACTTTCAACTTTCCAACACTTCCTTTTCAGCTCTTCCGTCACTCGTTTGCATCTTCACAACAGTGGTGTTTAGGCGTTTCAACAAACAAAATGGCGACTCCAATTCAAAATTCAAACTCAACATCAAGCTTTCACTGTCTACTAAAATCATAGCTGCTAAGCATACAGTCCAGACTTAAAAGTAAACATATTAGAAACTATATATACTATATTAAAATTAAGCTATCAATTAATACGAATCACTGCCCTTCCAGGGGCTATTGAAGTATAGGATTATTAAATGTAATTAGAAACTTATTGCATCCCAAACTTTAATCCTGTCTGGAAATGTATTTCACTGAAGTTGCCCTATGATTGGTAGACCTCATAACTCTTGTCGATACGCGTTGAACGAGTACAAATGCTACTAATTCATGAACCTACGAACGGTAATAAGGCGGTGGTATAATTCTCGTGTTTGGTCGCTAATTCAATTACCGGAAGAGAAGTTGTGACAGACATGAGACGAGAAAGCTTGCAGCCATTTTACCTCTGCGTGCCCGTACCGTGTCTGCATATTGCACGAGCTCGAGCCCGTTGGTATGTTCGCCAGCTCTGAACTGAACATTAACTAACCACACTGCTCAGATCATGGCATTGTAGTGAATCAGACCTAGTTTTAACAACCACAAACCATCTGATAGACTTCTGGCTGGCGTATAGTGACTGACATCTTGCTTCGAGTCTCTGCACTGTAGTGATCCTTGCATGCTATCCTTCAAATAGCGCTCGCATATTAGCATATCATATCAACAACGTCTCCCTCACCACCACTCTAAATTTGAATTCATTTTCATTTACATTTTTTATTTTGTGGCTGAAATTAATTAACATGATAACATAAAAACCCCCACTTTTATGTATGGGCACACAGGATATAGGTTTAACATTTATACTTATAGTCTTTACTTTAATGAGGAGTGCAAGGAATTGGAGGTGATTAGGTTTATCTTTATTGACATAAATGTTCAATTGTTCAGGTGTTCTACCCGTGTTGACTTGGTCACTGACTCGAGCACAGAGCTGTGTTGCCGAATACCAAATTGCCCCCCAACCCATCAATTAAAATTATATCAATATGGCATGTGATCGGGTTCTACTTGGTGTACGAGATAATTTTGACAACATAGCCAGACCCATCTATTCACATAGATAACATTTCGGGATGTTAACATGGTACTTACAAGTGCGAGGATTAAAACGTGTCAAAATTCCGTGCACCTCTTACTAAAACAAGGACTATACTAACACGCTTACAGTGGGTTGTTGTTTTTAATTTGCAATGCTAGCGCATCTTCACTGGCTAGTATTGTAATCAGGAATGGCCGACTTGATTCTGTCGAAGATCGTTTCTAGCCTGTGGTGTTCAATAATTTCCCACAACCATCCCAGGCAAGTCCCGGAAAATTTCCTTCGCCATAATTGGGCACGGCCGTCTTCTTACGAAGTGTCTGGTTCTTTTCCCATTCCCGATTTCTTCAGATAAGCAGCCCACACATTGGTGTCGGCTTGCTGTCGTGCGGTATTTCCAAAAAAAAGCTACAATTTTCTGTATTGGCAACATGAGTGGTTCCCTACGGTTTTCTACAGGTGATTCAAAGACTTGCCAAAAATCTGTAGTTTTCGACCGTTATAATGGACCATTCTTTGCAAGAGAACCTTAGTACCTTATATATTTATGTCAAAAATATTTAACACAATTTCAGTTGCTATGGTCATAATTGTCGCAACCAAGCTGCAGTTGGTCATAGGAAATTGTGTCGAAGATAATATATTGGACGAGTATTTAATTACTAAAAACCCTAAGATGAGTGTCGTAACTCGTACGGAACCAGCATGGCGTTTCGTAGATGAATGCTTGCCTTTACTTTGATGATTCTAAAATCCTTCGCTAACAGAATACATGCAAGTTCAAAGTTGTAGCTCAAATCCCTCGAAGAAATTCAAAAAGAAGATGAGGAATTCGGAACACAAAATGCGTTTGCACGCTCTACAAAACAGTGTACGGGAAAGTTGATTATGTTAGTGAACATACTGTACACAGCTTCACCTTCATATTATATCAAAGTTAACCCTTTATTCTTCTGTGTGAGTGTTAGGGTGAATATGGCAACTGCGATCAAGTTCATCTCAGCGTAACCCCGATTCACATGATGTGATCTCGTGTCACTCAGCGCCAATCACTGCGGCGTTGATAATGGGAATTAATCTCGCACGGTGATTTTTAATGAATCACCGGTGCGATTCCGTGTTCTAGTGGGAAGTGAACAAACACTTTCAACGGGGTTGATCGTTTGTAACATGATTGATGGAGTCACAATGCTTGTCATGCTGGAAACGAATTTTCTCGCCAGTTTATTGTGGGAAATAATGGAAAATTTGTACAGCTGCGACTGGAATGGAATGGGTTTTTCTGTTTGTTTGAACGTAAAGTGAATTTAAAAATAAATTTTAAATGGAAACAGACCACTTTGTGACAATTTCGCATTTTCGCTGGAGGGGTACAGGTAAAAACTGATAACCCGCTGGTCCATGTTGGTATTCTCATACGCCCGGAAGTCGAACATCTGCTTAAAAATATAACATCCGATAAAAAAACTAACTAATCATATTTTAGTAAAAATATCCCGTGCCACTCTCGTAGATTGGCAGGGAGGATGAATTTTCACCTCACGAAGAACACAGAACAATCATACATACAGAACTATTAACATACTTATAGGAACTGGCTGGTGACGCCTGAAGATCCTTCTTCACTTCTTCCTTTCTTCCCTTTTTTTTTATAAATAAATAACCATAATTTATCAAAGAAAATACTTGAATACGAAAATATCTCCTCTTGTTCAGAGCAGGCGTAATATTCGCATATCTAGCTGCACGCAAGAAACGTCAGCGTGTCAGCCTGCTAGCTGGAAAGTGCAGACTCGGTACACGTGACATTGCGACATTCGGTTGTGGGTTTGCGACCATTTCAGGCACAAGCCGAGATAGCTTCTCTACCAACTGGCCACGGCTGTCTCCTCACTAGCTTATTTCCCCAAAAAATCCACTTGACCAAAAGTGAATTGGACAAACCCGGCACCTCCGCCATTAAAAATGGGTTAAGTCCAATTTCAAGGATATCAACAAAACTGCAAACAAATACACCATTTTTAAAAAAACTGTTAATTACTGGGTTAAACTGCTGAAAACTTCACTGATACTAAACTGCCAACGTTTCGCTAACTATTCTGAAAGCTTCACCGATGAAGTTTTCAGCAGTTTAACCCAGTTATTAACAGTCTTTTTTTAAACTATAGTGCTGAAATTAGTCAGGAGATATGAGTCCCAAAAATTTTATAAAATACACCATTGGTGGGTAGGTGTGCGGTAATGCTCTGATGTGAGACAATTTTGGTCCTAAGAAGGACCTTAGATGTTAAATAAACGACGTTTCGCCCACGTTGGCGTGGGCATCATCAGGTGAAAGACCAAATACACAAATATCCCCACAAGAAAATTCCCGATGTGAAAGACAAGCAGATTTTCGGAAACTTAGCACACTTGTTTCCGTTGTTCCTCTAACGCCACGTTTTTACTCTTGACACGGGCTTCCTTGATAAGTTGTAACTTACAATTACCCAGTCAACTTCGGCACACGATCTGTAGCCTCGTAACTTTGTTGACATTTTCTTTTTCACCTCACCTCACCTCACCTCACCTCACCTCACCTCACCTCACCTCACCTCACCTCACCTCACCTTCCGGAATTTTATTTTTGAATTAACAGTTCCCTTGCAATGATTTTCAAACTGCTTCAGCCTTGGTTAAACGGCACTTTCCAGAGCTATGTTCATTTATTGGTTCACGGTTTTCTTCGGTTTTTTTCTGTTGATATATGTTGTTTTTTTCTCGACGTTTCGGCGAAGCTCGCTTCGTCATCAACATAGCAAAACTGAAGAAAACCGTGAACCAATAAATGTGTCATCCTTCTTCGTGCGACATCGTGTTGTAAAAGCTACGAGTGCCAAACTGCTGCTTGCTATCTGCAAAACAGAGCGTTTTTTTTTTTTTATATAATGGTGTTTAACGACGCACTGTATTGACAACTGGCCCTGTGGCACTGCTCTATTGGCATCGGTGAATGATAGGGTGATAATGAGGGTGATGATGAACCTAACAGGGAAGAGGGGAAACCCGGTGC
>QKMV01002157.1:0-13931 GCA_003287335.1 Lednia tumana
TAATGAAATATACCAAAGAGCACATAACAAGTGTAGAGTTCTCACCATTTCATCTATATACTTTACGATACGGTTACAGCACGTGGATGCCAAGTGTAGGCTAAATTAATAAATTATGGAAGAAAATCAAGTGAAGCGGGTGCTCTCTAGATTTATATCTGAAACAGGAGAAGTTACTGGTAGTCTTCTAGATCTACCCATCGACATAACTGTAGATAAACTACAATTAATCTGTAATGCAGTCTTACAACAGGTACGTTAAAGTGTGGTTATGTTCTGAAATTTCCGAACTGCTCGTGTACAGTAACTCATTGCAGTTAATCATTGTTAGGAAGAAGAAACCCCGTACGTGTTCTTCGTCAAAGATCAAGAAATCCTTACCTCTGTTGAGGATGCATTGGGCAAAGATGTGGGGGAGACGGAACAAGTTTTGGACATTGTATATCAACAGCAAGGTACGTTACATGCCATGAATTCAAAGCATTGTAGAATGCTTGCGATGTGACTGTCTTCTAGCATTATCTCCTCGTTTCTGGCAATTAATGTTAATTCATGTTGTTGCGTAAAGCTGTCTTCCGGGTACGCACGGTTACACGATGCACAAGCTCGATGCCGGGCCACGCGGAGGCCGTGATCTCCGTGAGTTTTTCCCCTGACGGCAGTCAGCTTGCATCTGGTTCGGGCGACACAACAGTTCGTCTCTGGGATATACACACGCAAACTCCATTGGCTACATGCACGGGTAGGTTTTGTTGTCACCAAATGAATTCAGCTTCTGCTGTATGGTATCTAAATTAATAATTATTATAACAAAACTCTGTGAACTTACAGGACACAAACACTGGGTGCTGTGCATCGCCTGGGCTCCTGATGGCACTCGGCTGGCGTCAGCATGCAAGAACGGCCTGATTCTTATTTGGGATTCCGATACGGGGAAGCAAGTCAATGCTGGACTAACAGGTAAGCCTTTGGAGTTTTCATTGCCAAATATTCTGGCCTTCAGCGGCTTCAGAGGACAATTCAACTCATTGTGCGAATGCAGCCCCGGATTCTGTCCACCTATCTCTATGGTGTTGTTAACTACGATTCAAGCCCCTTTTGAGAATGTTGTAGTTCAGCTGGCCACCGATAAACGCCTATTGGCCCTGTCCGAGTTTGATCTGATCAGTGCTTGATTGCATTCACGTCTGCCTCACGATCTCGAGATATTCATCAGTGTAATATCACATTTTGCGAAGTGAAAGCTAAGCTCTGTTTTTTTGGCCACAGGACACAAGCAGTGGGTAACGGCCCTATGCTGGGAACCCCTGCACTTGAGTGAAGGTGGTGCCAGCAGAAAGCTGCTCAGCTCTGGAAAAGATGCGCTGATCAAGATTTGGGATACTCTGCTTGGACACTGCATTCTCACCATCTCCGGTAAGACGAGACTTCGCACACGAGTCATAACTTGCGTTATAATCATTTGACGACCAGGCATGTGGCTTTCAGCCATATGAAATATTTTACTAGGTATTACAGTCCAAATGAAAAGGGATTTCTTCAATTCCCATTACATCCGTGATCAAAGCACAAGGAATCTAATTCTTTCACTGTGAAGAACACACTGTGAAGAAAATAGAAACCTCTAGCAGTAAAATAAGCTGTTAACATTAATATATTATCTCATATCATATTTACAGTTTGCTTGCTGTAGCAAGAGAATCTATAGATATGTGTGTATTAAGAAATCAGAAAATACAAGCGTAAAAGAGGTAGCGAAAAAAAGACGCAAGAAGGTAACGTTTTGGCTGCAGCTCTCTTCAGTGACAATACGATTCATGTTTCATCTACTAATTCTACTTTCAAGAAGGCCGAGACCATAAATTTACCATGACAGGGGCTCTATTCTCAAAATTTTCTCGCTACAAGATAAGAACTCCAGTAAGCGGTTCCTGGGCTTTTCTAACGGGCCTGACAACCGCTTACTCGATACCGATGGACTTCTCGTCTTTTCTCGCAGCGAGAAAAGTTCTAGAATAAGGCCCCGGTTCTCTCCCGCACTTTATTTCATCGTTGCACTAAGAGTGCCCGACCAAGCCTTTTGGCGCCCTGCAGTCGTTATCACCCCCTCTTGCCAACGTTTCTCGAATCCATCGTTGCAGGTCACACCAAGGCGGTGACGGCGATCCGTTGGGGTGGCAGTGGACTCATCTACTCGGCGTCGCAGGACCGCACCGTCAAAGTGTGGCGCGCTAAAGACGTGAGTCAGGAAACTTTTCCACCAGCCTCTCGTCTCGACGATGTACGCTCTACGCCTTTTTTCTACATCAATGTGCGGCAGTTGGAATGACGCCAAGCTCAAATACAGCGAGATTTCGAATAGCTTAGGTTTTCAGAGGATGTAACGACCTCTTGCGTTGTTGAGTTTCCATGGTGATTGCGCTGTTTAGAGCCACAATCTTATCACGATAGAGCAATAATCATGAAAACAAATCAACCACAGTGTGGTTTGTATGAGACAGTCTTTTGCTGTAAAAACTGAAATGCCTAAAAATCTGCTGATTTCAACTCCCTTGATTTACGGGTTTGGTTCGCTTCCAAGTCGCTTTAAGATGCGGTGAAGCAAACTCAAATCGATTCAGCCTCAAACCAGTTCGACTAAAACGCTTTGAACTGCTTGATGTGCGTAGCGTTCGATAAAGACAGTGGACTGCTGGTGCAAGAAACTGAATAAGCCTGTCCTAGTGGCTGATGGCGATCGTAGGCTAAAACGTGTCTAAAACCAATGACTTTCGAGGCGTAAGGGCGCAGTAATCGTGAAGTTATGCCGTGCCCTAAACGCACGAAACCTGAGTACTAAAACGTCAACGCTTGCTGCCCCGCTAGGGCATTCTGTGCCGCACCCTGGAAGGCCACGCGCACTGGGTGAACACGCTGGCCCTGAGCACCGACCACGTGATGCGCACTGGCTCATTCGAGCCGATGGCGTCGTCCGTTGCCGGGGAAACGCGGCAGGCGGTAGCTTTACGCCGCTACTTTGCTGCATGCGAGCCCGGCCAGGAGAGACTGGTGTCCGGATCCGACGACTTCACGCTCTTCCTCTGGCTGCCCGAGAAGGAGAAGAAGCCCGTCGGTACGTTAACGCAGTCTTTCTTCCCGCTTTCGACATGGAAAATTGCTAGACAGATGGAATTTAGTTTTGAATTGAAGTGACATTTGAAACCACAGCCTTTCTTTATCCCCCCGATTCACACTTTGTTTTTTTTAGTGACCGAAAAAAAATTATTTTTTAAAATAGTCTGCAATTTTACAAACAATAGCCCACAAACATTGTAAGAGTGGGAAGCTAGATTTTGGTCCAACGCGATACAATAGGCCGCCTGTACTGATCTTATGGTAGAAAACAAACAGTTTTGAACCAAATTTGAGTGAGATGACTCTACCTATGATGCCCTATAGGACTTTTGGTAAAGTTTTGATAAACCGCCACACTGCTAATTTACCTATTCAGAATTGAAGGTCAAACTTAAAAAATACAGCAAAATATGACCCTGTTTTGAAAAACACTTATATATTTTCCAAAAAATATCCAAAAACCACCACTTTTACGCACCCCAATCACTGAAAATGCACAAAACGCATGAAAATCAAGACAAGTCGCCGCCATACTGCAATCCCATTGGCCGCCATATTGCAATTGCTCACTATGTAAAGACAGGAATACCAACCGAAATGTGATAACAAAAAACCCCTATTGGTACATGTGTACCCCGCAAATCTCCTGTCAGATATCTCACAACCGTTCCTCAACATCCGAATATCGTAAATGGCCCCAAAAAAAAACCCCCAGTGTACGCCCGACTACCGGGCACTCCGAATATCTTACAACGAGTGTATTACTGAAACAGAACGACAGTTCCGGTCGTTCTGTTTCAGTAACGGAAGACCACTCTGGCAGAATCCCCCAGCAGTTGGTATACCTGTACCCCGCCAATCTACTGTCAAATAACCTCCATTACAGACATCGCCACACAGATAATCATAGACTTTCAACCACTCTCACAACCAAAATATTACTCAAAAATACCGTACCGTCATCCACATCAACTCAGAATTTCCCAAGGAATCCAAATATACCAACTTAGACAGCGTCAGAGAAGTCATTCTGAATATTAGAAGTGCGGCGGTTTATCAAAAGATTACCGGACTTTTCCTCAATTTTAAATTTTTTTAGCAAAAAAGAAAATGGACCTATTTTCCCAAATTCTATTCAGTTCTATTCAGGAACCGTTTGCAGCGATTGGGAAGATTTTAAGTTTATTGGTAAGCTCAACGGAAAGATCTGGACAGCATGAGTGCCGAGCTAAGTTAATTAGTTCTTGGCTCTTAGCACACTAGCAGTGGTTTGGCATATATGTCCGATGCTTTTGTTCCCGAGTTCAAGACCGCACGGCTGACATGTGACCAACCAAACTACGCGCCACCAGAGCGTGAATTCGAGCGGTGCACATCCCAATTGAACTTTCTGTTCGGGCTCTAAAGAGAAAACTTCTGTCCGCTATTTGCAAACGGAAGAAAAAAAAATTCATATGAGTTGTATGCTGAACGCTTCATTTGGTCACTCGAAAAATTTGTGCCGGCCACATGGTCAAAAGTATAGAGACGGTAAAGTGGAGATGCCTTAGCTTCAGCTAAATTTGCCTTTACGAGACTTTGCACACTTTTGAACCCCAGCCTAATGATTAATTGCAGTAGAATTCAACTTTTTTTACACCGGGGTCGCAAATACAGCAAACGTAGTCAACGTAATTGGTTCCTGGTTCACACATGGCTCTGGAAACCACCGTTTAACCAAACATGATTGTTCCAACAGTCAATAATAATAAACAATAGAAAACACCGCACGTTATACATTAGTACCGTCTTATCTGACAATAGATATAAATAATACACTGATCATCTCAGATACAATTAGTTCTATTGTAAAAATCGGTCAATAAAAAAGCTTAAGACTTAATTTTTAAAAAAACCTTTTGTCACCATGAATTCTACAGGAAGAGCCTGCATACATATATAATTTTAACCCTGCATATTATGGAGGCTTTTAAAATCCTATCAGTGGGGATTGGAACAGTCTTTAGTCAAAACCCTTACTGCAGTAACGGTTTGTGACGTAAAAGGAATCGTAATGAGAAGAGTTACATTTTCGTATGGTTTTCCGTAGTTTTGTGTTTTTCGGACTAAATAGTTTTGATTTCGGCTTAGAGCCGGTATGTCGATGCATTCGTTTCGTAGAAAAAAAAGGGACTATTTCATCCGGAAAACCCTCCTGGAAACCCAAATCGAATTGTCAGCTCTTTTCACTACACAAAAAGTTCCAGAAACGGATCCAGGATTTTCCTAAGACTCGTATCTTCTGCCTAATCTCAGCACTAGTTTTCAAAAGAACTGTTAGTAAATGAGTATAAAACAAAATACGAAATAAAACAGGCAGGACTCACCGCTGCACTGTGAAGAGTGCGGGGCTATCAATTATCATTTTATCTCACTGGCTGGAAGCCCATTCTTTAATGAAAACAACACTTTGTTTGAGTTGCAATCGTCGAGTTTGACCTCCAGGCTAGGGATAAGTTACGCAGTACGACGTCTAGTAAAAAAAATGCTGATTCATTTATGAATTTATTGCACTCTACAATAAAAAGAATAATTAAGAAACAGTAGTCAATCAATCACCAAATAATCTGGCAATAAATATTTTAGTAATTAGTGATTACTACTGCCTTAACTGCTTGACACTGCATGTGTCATCAGTTGTGGAGTAATTTATTACCCCTTAGCAGTGTGACTGATAAGCAAGTAATCCGGTTTAGCTTCGGAGACGGGGGCTGAAGTCTGACTTACAGAAAAAACTGCTTGCTAGGAAGCGACTGAAAATGCTACATTGAAGTACTTTTAAAAGAAATCCCTTTGATTGTAATACATAAAGCATTACTAGTTCATTTTATTGCCTTGCATTGTCAATGAAGAGTGTAAAGAATATGCTGAATGAGAATGATTATACAAGTTAATGACAGACGACCGTTTAAAAAATTGCTGCGCTTAAAAATTGTCATAATGTACACGTGCATCAACTTCTTTTAAATGTGTTTGTTGTCGATTCTTGTAACAACAATCAATAATAATAAATAATAATATAGTATTCACACACCATCTTAGTGTCTTATCTGACAATAGATTAAATTAACACACTGGTCATCTCAGATACAATTAGTGCTACCTAATTGTAATAAAAATGATCAATTAAGAAAGCTTAAGATTTGTTTTTCAAAGCTCCCTTTTTTCTCCATGAATTCTATACGAAGAGCCTGCATGTCGGTACAGTTTTAACAGGGCTGCTTTCTTGGGCCCTTTTTTCTACATGCTCAGGTTTGCAAGCCGAGCATCACACTCTCTCGGACCCTTCACAGCCGTCCCAACTGATGTTCATGTTTTATTTCCGCAGCTCGAATGACGGGGCACCAACAGCTGATCAACGACGTAAAATTCTCCCCCGACGGCCGCATTCTGGCGTCGGCTTCCTTCGACAAGTCCATCAAAGTCTGGGACGGCAGGACAGGAAAGTGAGTTGAAACCGGAGTGTGCACTTTACGGAAAACGATTCCGTGCTGGCCTCTTTACCTACGGCCGATTAGCTAGGGTTTCATTTTTGAAGTTAGACAAGATTTGAGGTTACAAGATTGCCATCTTAGGGTATCCCACGTGTGTGGGAGTTAGTCGAGTTGGTTGGATTTTGATTGCAGCATCCCATCACTTGTTCCAGAGCGATCTTTGATAAATGCCTAAGCCTTTTGGTTCCAATTCTTCTTGTGAGAGCGACCACTCATAATTATTGAATTCACTTCCGAAATATCGGTCCCTGCCTAGCCCAGTTGATAGAGCAGCTGCAATGTAAGCAAAAGGTCCGGGGTTCGAGTCCTCGAGTAGGCAGGTGTTTTTGAAGTGATATTAATATTTTTCAAGATTTGAGGTTTTTGTTTTTAATTCATGTAATTTAGTGGAAAGCACTACCCCTGTTCACCAGTCCTGTTTTCATTGTTGCAAGTGTGCTAATCTTTTTATGTACCTACCATTCAGGGATCTGTGATTTGTTGCCACAAGCAAACTTACACTTTTCTGTAGTTTTCATGCTTCCGATTTTTTAGTTAAATGCCGATCGAAATCTGTGATAATAGGAATCTAAAATTTAAAGTGGAGCTTCTTAGTATCCACTAAATTATAGCCCTGGACTATCATGTTAAGCTAATCACTGTAGCACAACAATTTGTTTGAACAATTAATTGAACGGGATATTCTTACAAGGTAAAGCAGTGAATGTTGGCAATTCTCTTCTACTTCAAAACATCCTTTAAGTGTATAAGAGGGTCAGTTACTGAGAACTGAAGGCTGACAACTGTTTACCTTACTAGGTCCACTGATCTCTAGCCGATATTGCTACGAAATTGCTCGGCCCAATGCCAGCATTGAAGCTATCTTCTTCCTAAATGCACACACACACCCACAAGTATTACGGCCATGTTTGCCTTGTGTCAATAGTTACTTTGCCCTCTAAATATTTGCTTTCAAGCTCCCCCAGCCACTCCAGCAATTGGTTTACCTGGTTGATATTTGCAAAGAAGGGATGGTCAGATAGGCAAAGACTTCTAGTAAAGCGTTTCATTGGGGTATTTCCAGGTTTACGATTCCATTTATGAGTGGTGAATCATTCAAGGATCACTTAAGATAATTGAAACAGTTTGCAGAAAGATTGCCTGTTGGGCAGATAAATATATAGGAATTGGAATGAAAATGACCCATGGACATCTGAGGCCTTTTTCAATAATTTTTTTTTTTTCTCTGTGAAAGGAAAAGATTTCGAAGGCAAGTGCAAAAAGTCTATACCTTGTGACACATACAAGATAGACTTTTTTTTCTCTTAGCAAAAAAATTAAAACCAAATAAAGATACGGGATTCCCAGTTTCTCAAAGTGGGTGGAAAAAAAATTCCGTCACACTTCCAGATCAAAAAATTATAACTATTCCTGATTGGTGGTTCCAAAGAAAATCACAGCTAAAATTAACAGACTGTTAGATTCTTAACCGGCTAAAAGAAAACACAGTTAAATACCTATAGCTGCTTTCACCATTAACTGCTGAGAAAAAAATTAATTCAGCAAACTGATAGCTCTCCAATCTTGCACTAGAATTAATTTGTTTCGTACGAAATTCATGCCGCGAATGATTTTTATAAGGAAACAAACGCTCGCGTGGATTTTTTTCCTTAACCACTCGAAAAATGATACCATCCAGGGATTTCAGGCCAGTCACCGCAATGACACGCAAATGAAACATTCCGACATTGGGCTGATCGGCGATAAACCGCGCGGCTAATCCACGGAATTTCCCAACCGGCGCTTCCTAGCACTCAATCTCACTACTGTTGCAAGCTCAAAGGTGCCGACAACGTCGTTAATCCATCCATCACAATAAGACGGAGTCGTAAATGTCGCTCGGGCCATAAAACTCGCTCCTGTCGAAAAGCGGCAATCTCAGCGGCGAGATAAGACGTCGACATTGACATTGGTTAAATAGTGAGGACCGAGGTTGACTATTGACATTCGTGACATTGGTGGGATCGAGATTGACAGTGTTTGTGTTGCGTTAGGTTCTTGGCTACGCTGAGGGGTCACGTTCAAGCCGTCTATCAAGTCGCCTGGTCGGCAGATTCAAGGCTTCTCGTCAGCGGCAGCGCAGATTCAACGCTGAAAGGTAATTAAATTCTTAAGACTCGTGTCTTCTGCCTAATCTCAGCAGAAGTTTTCAGAAAAAACTGTTATTAAATAGGTTTTGCTGCTGAGAACTTCTAACAAACAAACTCCCAACGTTTCGCTAACTAGGTATATGGAAAGCTTCTTCAGGGCGAGTCCTTGAAAAACTGCTAAACCCATTTTCTAACAGTTTTACTGAAAGGTAAGATTTTTTGAGGGTGTGCTCGTTGAACTGGATCGTATAAAAATGCAAATTTCTGCGGTGGTGGTTGGACTACGAGCTCGAGAAGCCACCGTTGATTTGAATGAGAGTTGACGAGGAAATTTCAGGTGGAAACTGTTCAGATTTTATGTTAAGCTTCGTTTTCGGCCCAACCCATATTTAATTTTTGCCGAGTCCAGTCTTGATTTCATTCTTTCTCAGAAAAAAAAAACTTGTTGGGTTAGGGTCGTAGGAGGAAACTTAATAGAATAGCATTAGCTTATAGAGTGACATGCCCATAGATAAAATATGTAGGAAACACAGATTTTCCAAATAATTTCATAAGCAATTTCTCCAACCAAAAACCAGTAGGTACTTATTAGTATTTAATGTATTTGGGTTTTTTGAGGGACTTTATGTGAGTTCTTCCCAATGAAAGTAACAATCTATAATTCAGCATTGCAACCCCTTTTAAAGTCACCAAAATCTATCGAAACGACTTATTGGGTAGGTCATAGCCCAATTTCAGTGTGCTTTTTTTTTCAAACTTTAATGTATAGAATAGAGGTTTATGTACAACTTTGGAAGTACGCATGTACAAGTTTCTTTTACGGTTGTTGCAATAAGAGTGCTTACATGAGTGCTCCCGAGTACCACCCATGGAATATGACTTGCAGACACATTTTTGTACACCTCTGCTGGCTCTGCCATTGGAGACAGCCTATGATAGTAAGCAAGAGAGTTGGAGATGAAAGAACAAACTAGGTCGCTTCGTATTTTGTATTTTATATTTCATATTTTGTCCCAAATCACCCTAAAGGGCCGTCGTAAATGCTCAATTTGAGGTTTTTTAGATAGCAATAACAGTCAAAACAAAAGTAAATTTGAAAAAAGTGCTTCCAAATAGAACTAACTAGTTCATTCTTTTATATACAACTTCCTCAATTACTATCATGGGCTATCTTCAACGATAGAGCCAGCAGAGGTATACAAAAATAGGTCTGATCAAGGTTTCTTGCCCGGCTCACCATGCTAATAATGCATAGGCTATGTTCAACAATAGAGCTAGCAGAGGCTTACAAAAATAGGTCTGATCAAAGTTTCTTGCATGGCTCACCATGCTAATACAAAGGCGCTACCCCAATTTTCGTCGAGGGGATCTTTCCTCCTAAAATGACACGTTCATTTTCAGTTCTTGACAACCGCATTATTTACAAAAAAAAATGCAGACTCAATTCCAACTCTTAATCTTTAATCTTAATCTCATAATCTAAGCACTAGCTAAAAAAGAAGTGATAAACAATGTGCATGTGAACTTTGAATGCTAATAAAGCTGCTAAAACTTTCCCAACGTTTCGTAACCTATACAATTCTTTCGACACATGTCTGATTCCTAATCTTAGCACTAGTTTTCTAAAAATTTACAAACAGGGTAAAAATGCCAAGACGTCCACGAAAAAATTCCCAAAATTTTGCAAACTGTTTGTTCCGTCCTCTTCATCAGGGGCTTATAATTGACAGAAAACAAAACGTGAAAAAAGAACGAAAATTTGGAAAAGCTTTTGTGGCCCTCTTTGCTTTTTTTACTTGATAGTAATTTTTTGTTTTGCGAGTTCTTCTTTCGGTTCTGTGCCAACGGATGAGTTCTGGTCGAGTTGCCTGATTGTTTGCGTTGAGTGTGCTGAGCTGAGCGCGTTGCGTTTGTGTTGCAGTTTGGAACATCAAGGCTGGCAAACTGGACCAGGATCTTCCAGGCCACGCAGACCAGGTTTTCGCTGTCGACTGGTCCCCGGACGGAGCCAAGGTGGCTTCAGGCGGGAAGGACAAGGTCCTCAGGCTGTGAGTACCGCTCGGGTGTCCCCCATTGCAACATTGGGCCATTTTATTTGAGTGATTTGCTAAGTTTTCTCAGGCAGATGGCAGTTCTGGCTGGGTAAGTTTGTGCGGAAATTGTCTGGAGATTCATTCAATTCCAGCATCTACAAAGTGTATCAAATAAATAACCTTAAGGTCCACAGAAAATCGCTTTCAAGGTTCAAGCTGAGTTAAAGTTTTTTTTGTCAAAACTTGGTTAAATACAAGGTGTATTTTCATAGAATTTGTTTTATGTTGTCCTACATTTTTGGTGAGTGATTCGTGCCCCAAAAGTTGATTTTATTTTATCCTAGGTAAAGAATAAGAATCAAATATTTTTAAGAATATTAAAATCACTTCAAAAATACCTGCTTACTCCGGGGTTCATGTCCTCGAGTAAGCAGGTATTTTTGAAGTGATTTTAATATCCTTAAAATTATTACTAGCCGTGTAATTGGCTTTAAAAGTTTATTCCTTGTTAATTCCTCATCTTATTTATTAGTGGAAATTGATTAGTGGACATCTTAGCATTTTTACCCAGTTAAGTAAAGAGTTTTTTGTAAACTAGTGCTAAGATTAGGAAGTAGACACGTGACTAAAGAAATATATATGTCCAGTGGTTTTTTAGCCACGCTCTCTGCGTTGCATTCTGCGCGGCATTGACGGTGGCCAATTGTTTTCTGTTGCAGGTGGCAAAACTAGATCCGAAGCAACACAAACACCAATCATCTATCATCGTCATTCATCAGGTACGCTAGCACATGAAATGCTGGACAGCGCAAACAATTATTTGCTGTACAAAATGCTGAAAATAATTTGTAAAGTTTGTTTGATAAAATCTCACACAAATACCTGATGCATTTATTTACTTGTTTATTAGGTATTGTTTTGTTTTTTAATTTCTAGAGCTGTCTTAGGCCCCAGCTCAGGATATTTTGCTTAGTCTAGTTTAGTAAACATCCACCTATAAGTAGACCTGTGAGCTGTGCAAGGTTATGTTGTCACTACTAATTGAAACTTATTAACAAAGTTTAAAATTAAATTAAGTTGTTGTTGACAAGGCTCGTTGAACTTTTGCACCACTCATTCGAAGACTGAATTGGGTGTATGAGCGTTCCTTTATACTCATCACACTAACCTGTTCCAGTTTAAATCTAGTTCAACGTGGATAATTGTTGGTATTTCAAGCCAAGGTAGGATGTATTGGAATTCGATTCTAACGGTAAAATATCCGAAGACTCGTATTTAGCCCAATTTCAGTGAAAAATATTTGAACCAGCGCCTGACTGTTATGCAATGTTCCAATGTTCTGCTGTACTACTAGTTGCGTTTCAAACATTTACAGGCGTAAAATAATTTTTTGTTTTATGCTATTTCTGCGCGCTATTTTATGATTTTATCGCTAAAAGTTCGCAACATCAAGCTTTACAGCCCCGCCGACGATCCTCTTTAAAGATAGTTGTTGTAATTACGTAACAATTATTGCTTTAATAACCTAGTTAACTGCAGATTATTTTGAATTATGGCTTCTGGCTAATAAAATGTATCTTGCCGGGCTGCAGGCTGCGACGAAGTCCACATCTTTGTTGAGCCGTTCGTTGCAAAACACAGGATATCTCTAAGTAATATCGCATCATTAATTGGTACGTATTTGCACAGTTTGTAACATTTCCGGATCTCGTGAATTTCTCCGAAACTTGACGAGAAGGATGTCCCGTGCACGCGGCGCGGCTCCTCTCTTTGACTGGTAAAAGTCTTTCACGCAGACGAATGCACGCAAAGCCCAGTCTAGACTCGACTCGCAAGGAAAGTGGTCAGTGGGAGATGGACTTGCTCCCGGCGATGGCTAACTTCCTTCTTTCTCTGTTCGCAGAACCCGTCATTACATCATAACTTCATCGACAAGTCGCCATTACACACATGTACATCATTTCGAAACGAAAGACGCGTGCGACATATCGATTCTGAGCTAGGGAGTGAACTTGTGTGCACAACTAAGTGCGTTTCCTCGTGGCATCACGCGCAACATTGCGACACTCCGAAGACAACTGACATCGGCTGGACTAGCTCCGCGTTTTCCCATTCGGCACTGAAACTCCGTGGCGGTGTAACGCCTCCCTGGACAGCGACCACCTTCGAACGCTCGCGAACACACCGACACCGACCGGAGAATCTCGCGATAGATTGCCGGTCTTTTTGCACCCTCGCTTCCTCACGATGGATCTCAACAGTTCGTTCAACGACACCCAAGGCGATATGCTTAACGACACCCGGTTGGCGTTAAACGACTCGGATCGAATGGGCATGGCGATCTCGCCCAGATGCGTCTTCATACATCAGCCCTCCTTCGAGCAGAATTTTGAAGGTAATTGCACTTCCAGTTGATTTATGGACGTAACATCTACACACATGATTTACTAGTTGCCCGATATTCGGGTTCTAGCGAAAGATGCAGAACACATGTGATCGTTATTTTTAGCGCAGTAGTCGAGAGAAAAGTTTGCTTATTTCAAAGCTGAGAGAAATTTTAGCGGAAATAGCCGACATGCCTTGAAGAATATAAATATCACTTCAAAAATGTCTATCTTCTCGGGGAATTGATTACTGGACCTCCGAGCTGCTAAACATACCTGACATTTCTGAAGTCCGGAGGTCTGGGGTTCGATTCCTCGAGCAGACATATATTATTAGAGCGAAATTGATATTATAACATGCTTTAGACTCATGTCCTGTTCCTAGTTTTAGCATCAGCTTAAAAAAAACTGCGGGAGTGAACAGAATAGTTCGCGAAACGTTGAGAACCGTTTGGTTTTTGTACAACAGTTTTTTCGAAATAATTGTTCTCCACGATTACACTAGCCGTGTACATGGCATTAAGTTTGTATCCTCTATGTCTATCATCCCTCTTACCTCGTTAATATTGAATTCTTGAAAGAAGATTAGAGAATACAATACAATATACACAATACAGAATAGAATACAATACAATTAATGCCACACTATACAATTGCGTTCGATGACCGAACGGTTTGGCATGTTGGATACACCGGTTCTCGTGAGATCACCGAAGTTAAGCAACATTGCGGTGGACC
>QKMV01002158.1:0-12093 GCA_003287335.1 Lednia tumana
TTTTTGAAGTGATTTTAATATTCTTAAAATTATTACTAGCCGTGTAATTGGCTTTAAAAGTTTATTCCTTGTCAAACCAAAAATTGCTCAAAAATAATTACGTGGCACAAAAGCGGTTTGTGCAAGCGGAATATTGGTCTCCGCACTTTTATATTTTTACTATTCGATAGCTGTATTCATCCAAAACGTTAACTTCATAGCAAAGTTTTTTCAAAAGAAGCCACACGCGACGCGTGAATTATGTTTCCCGCCACGTTATGGCATGGCTTGTATTATTATGGAGATGCATATATTAATACTTCAAAACACTTTTTGTCTTCACTATACACTAGTAACTAATTTCCATCCTGGATGTAGCATTCAGTCTAATAAAACGCCCCTAAAAACCAACCCCAATTCTCAGATATACGTATTATAATGTATTATTAGATGAATAAAAAGCCTAAAATTTAATAGAAACTGTAGTTTCAGTCTGTAAATGTGACAATACAGGTAGGTATAAAACCGGTACGAATTTATCATAAAGCTAAGTTCTCCGACGAAAGCATACGAATTCTCTTGGACACGTATCCAAACACATTTAATTGTGTTTACCTGAGAAGTGAGCTCACAGCAATGTATGGACACAATAAGTCCAAAATGCTACATGAGCTAGTGGCGTATATGATTTCGGTGGATCTAAAAAAGGCAGTGCAGGAATAATACAAATTAGTTTCCTTATTTTTAACAGTTCCAAGCACCACAGCATCAGTGGAAAGATCGCTTTCGGCTTTAAAAAGCATATAATTGTATGATCCACTCTACGACAAGATCGGCTGTCGAAGCTGACCCTTCTCGCAATTGAACTAAAATGCTGTTCAAGCTGAGGGAAAGCCTGTAGTTTTACTCAAAGGTGATCAAGGAATTCATCAAACAAGAAAGAAGGATGGAGTGCACATTTTAGTGACGAAATGGTGAGTACTAAACAAGGTGCAATGTAACCTAAAGTCGGTCTTTTAAGGTGGGGTGATCTCCTAGCTGGAGTCACTAAAAATAAGAAAGGGAGTCGACAAGGAGGCGGCCGTGCCCTATGGTAGGGTAACTAACCAATAGATCCAGAACCCAGAATCGAACCTGAAACCTCCAGATTAGAAGACAGGCGCGCTTTTACAGCTCTGATCTCGATACAATTGTCATGGAGGAGTTGGCGATTGTGATAGATAAATAACCAGCTGTAGAATAGTTTACCAACATACCGGCGAACATAAATATCTGAAGTTTCAAACCTTTTCATATTATGGAATGTGCGAGTATAAGCAGCGTGAAGCTGGCTCCGCAAGGCAGAGACCGACTGGCGACCACTGTAACGAGCGAAGTAAACGTCAAGTCAACGCTTGAAATTGAATGTGTTGTCAGTTTTGATTCGTTTTTCTTAAATCTTTGTCAACTGTAAACTATGGGAATGTCAAGGATTGAAGTAAATCTGAAACGTTTCCTTCTGCAATGCGAAAATCAAGCCAAAGAAAATTCTCAGCCTGACTGGCGTTTAGGCAAGGTAGGACAAGTTATAAGATTCATAATTATGGTTGGGACTATTATTAGGAAGTCTCAAACTTATTTTATTATCGGGAATAGCAGTAGCACAGACTGGGAGTAGAAATCATGCTAGATTTGCACTATTCCTCTGCACTGTTAATAAGCATTGGAGGCTGTTTTGGTTGGTGTTATTGGATTTCTCGTGTTAATTTCACGCTGGTATTACGCGAGGGACTGATATCCACACGGTAGCGTGTAGGTACCTAGGTTGGTTTTCTTTAGGAATTGAAGATTGCTTGCTTCCTTGCGATTATTTGACTGATTTTGTGTGCAATCGATAAAATGTGGAAAAGTTACCGGGGATTAAGGCTTTCCGTTGATTGTTGAGAAGGACGTCAGTCTGTGAGAAGGGTCAAAAGAAGACAATGGGAGAGAAATTGAAAAATAGAATAGCCGTTTGCAACAGTATGACTCAATTTTACCTACATATTAATTACAGTTCTGATTTTTTTTGATAAGTGGCTTGGTAAAAATACAGTGTGTGTTCTACAAGCTGTGGGTCAGGAACAGTAAATGGGGAAGTTATTTAGCCACTAATGAGCGGGCCTTTGTAGGGGTGAAGCAGTTGCGGACCCGTTAAAGTTTCATACATTTTTTCAAATGCGTTCTCCCACAAGTATGCTGAAGTCTGCGGCAGAGGTGCCTGCTTGGCTTGCTACACATAGGGTTGCCATATGTCCTGCTTTTCGGATGAAAGTTTTGCGTCCCGACAACACATCAACTTATCCCGTTTAATTGTTTCGATCAGTTCGAATATTATTAGTTGTTAAAACTAACCACAAATAAAAAAACAGATACACATCCTATCAGTTTTCTTGTAGGATTCCGCATTCGATCCAGATCCCTATCTGAATTTTTTGAAGAAAAATGTTCCTAGAAACAATACTTAATTTCTTTTCTTGCAGATGGCTGTAATTTTACAATTCTTTTGGGGACCCCTTTTTTCTGATCCTTCCCGACATACGTCTTTTTGGTGAGGCGAAAATGTATCCCTCTCTCTAGTTATGCATCTGGCAATCCTAGCCACATACTGAGCAACCATTTTTATTAATTGGTATAATATTAAACCGTTCTCTTTGTCTTCCAGTCAATGCATAAGATATCAAATGTTAATTTTTTCTAGTACATCGGGGCTCTTGATGACATGGTTGTTGATCTTCAAAAACTTCCAAAGTAAGGCCTGTTATTAAATCATCAGAAATGGTTCAGCCTAGGACTGTCTTTGCTATAGAAACAGTTTATATTTTTAGCAAACCTGCAAAAGAAACAATGTTAGAGTACACGAGAAGAATTTCGTTCCTCAGAGGTCTGGTAGAGACCAGTAAATTGGTAAGGCAATTAACACCAGGATGGCATGTTTCAATTCAGGTGCCAAGTATGTAATATTTATTAATGTCATGGTATTCATATGTACATTTTTCTCACTGGTTTTACTGAAGAGCTTCTACATCTTATTGTTTGGTCTCAAGTTGGTTGAAGTTTTGTTCATTTTTTGGAAGACTGAAAATTAATTAAAGGGGGGGTAATAAGTACAGGATAATAACTGCTGACACCAATTTATTCCCAACAGCCAACCACAGAAGAAAAAGCTGTCGCATCACAGTTACTGTCTCATGGAAGCTCCATATCATCAGATTCACTTATGAAAGAGATTCGCCAAAAAACAACATCCAAATACAAACAAGAATTAAGGGACCAGCTTTTTGATTCTGACAAGACGACCGAGGAGGGTTTACGACAAAGATTGAAGCAACAGCCTAGTGGAGAAGACTTGGATGTCCTTCTAAAATATCACCACTCAATGCAAGAAAAAATAGCTGACGACATGTTAATGCTTGCTAGAAGTCTGAAGGAGCAATCTAAACTGGCTAACACCATAATCAAGAAAGATACCGAGGTATGTGAAAAGTTACTTTTGCAGTCTTTTAATGTGCAGATGTTAAGGGATGTCAGAATTTAGGTAGTGTTGGTATGGAGACAGACAGCCGTACCGTGGCCCATGCCACTTTCTGGAACGATTCAGAAATTTCCTTGAATGAATTCATTAACCAAAGCATCTTCCATTCAACTCTTTTGGCACAAAAGTTTTGTTTGTTTTTTGTTAGTGCGCCAGCATTTTCCTAGTTGGAGCGATCAAAGCTTCTTCCATTTAACTCGAAGGAATTTATTTTTTGGTGCTCAATAGACCAGATAGAATGACCAATCGAGCTGAATTTTTCTGTGAATACCGTCCCCTATTCTAACTTAAGCCGTGTTTACCAATGCCTTTTCCCGTGGGTGAAACGTCTAGAGGACCATGGTAAAAAATAATGATGATAAGTATGATTGTACTTCCTGCGGTTGGGGCCATCGACAGTTTGGCTCTCCAGACTAGGTGCCACGGTAAAACGTTCCCGCTGTCTGAGCTGCGAAAAATACCCACCAAAAGCGCCGTCAGTCCGGCTGAATAGTGGGCTTACGAAAAAACACAAGTAATTTGATGCAATGCTCAGAAACAAAAAAACCGTACAACATCATTATTAAAAAATTTAAGAAAGAGACTTCATATGTGTACCAACTTTCAAGTAAGGGAGTGGTTCCCATGGGGAGCAACACTTGAGACATAAAGACACTAACTAAACAAAATGATCGATATTTTGAGCACAGCCTTCTTTAGGTGAAGTCATACAATAGGGGAAGATTTTGAAATGTTGGCCAAATATAAGTGTAAACTGTACACATGATCTGGCACATCGAGGCTAATACTGCAGGCCAAACTACGGGCTAAAGCCTGCGGTTTGGTCCCGGGGAAAATTTGTCAGCGTAAACACGCTTTAAATGTGTTACGTTTATGAGCCCAATAGGTTAAGTAGTTTTTCATGCAAAATGTTTGTAAAATGACAAAAAGCCCATGAGAAGAACGTGGCCAAGTTTTAATAATAGAAATATGTTACATAGCTACCAGCCTGCTACAGAACAAAGCCTTCCCTATTATTGTTGAATTTGATAAAAGCAAGGTTGCTGATGTTGCCCAAAATATTTTGTCTGTCAAACGATCCGTTGTGCCGATAAAGTCGGTGTGAGATCATGCACCGTGACACAAAAGTGCACCGAGTTTTCCTAGTAAGGAAAACACGAAGTCAGAAAATCAAGTTCCTAAGTTACAAAAGGAATTACCTTCTTTCTAAGATGAAGGCTAAATTCATACAGTTTGAAGGACGATGAATTTCTACTTTTTAAAACTTTTTAACGAGTCGGCTCTATTTGCCATAGTTCACCGACCAATTGTGTTTCTCCTACCCAGACAGTTGAGAAGTCGTCACACCTAGCCGACCAGAACTTTTCCCAGCTGAAAATGGAGTCTGAGAAACTAGAAGAGCACAGCAGGAGAGCATGGAAATGTTGGATGTGGATTATGATTGCCATCGTTATTATTGTCTTCATCAGTAAGTACACGCTTGATAGTTACTTCACGTGCAAAAAACCTTAGTCCCCTAAACCCCAGCTTCGTTCGTGCAAAATGTTTTAGTGTTTATTTAGTGTAGGAAGTGTATTTAGTGCGATGTTAGAAGATTGGCTGAGGGCACGGATTGTAATCCGAGGCCATACACACAATGGATCCAATCTTCGTGTTGGAATTCCATTGAAGTAATGAGGGGACTATGATAAATGTGTGAATGCACGAGCACAATATATAAATGTGTGATTGTCTACTTTTCATCTCTATTGCAAAATTGCAAATTATTTCATTTACGGCTCCTTTTTCACATACAATTGTCACCATGTCACAAATTCCTTGGAGAGGTATCTATGTCAAAAATTCGAAATACCTGGGTAAAAAGTATGGCATATTTCTCAAAGGTTGTTGAGGGTTGGATGTGAGATTAAACTCACTCAAAGGTTACACTTGCGAGTTACGTGTCCACGTGATAATATGATACACTTAAGCCTTGTCTCCTTCCAAAACTTCGCCCCACTTATGCGTAACATTTGTGCACACTGATGTCACGTGAGATTGCCTTCTTGTCCACATTGCTCGGGTTCGCGATTCAAACCATGATTTACCCAAACTTTCGTAATATTTCTCTTCTTGATCCGCAAACTAAAATTCCATTTAACACGTGTTTTCTTTTCAGACATGGTGCTCTTCATGCGAGTTATGAAAAAAAAGGTGTGAAAAATTACAAGAGGGATGCATAATATTCAAACATTGAGCTTTGAATATAAGTTTTTAATTCGAAATTTATTTTTGTTATTAGTAATTTATTTTCTTACTGCAATATACCATGGTACTAAGTACATAATGAAATTTACATTGTTTTTGTTAAACTTATTTTATTTCTGGGAATAAATAGAAATGTATTAAATTAAGACACTTTGTCGATGTCATAGTTTTAGACCCATCCTTTCAAGCAGTGACTTCACATTTCCAATGTTTTTTTTTAATCGTCAAGTTGTGCAATGTACGAAAAATCAAAATTTTCTCGTCATTCTTTATCACAAAAAACAAAATTGTTGCACCAAACTTAAAGAATCAGCCACCAATTTTTGGTGTTTGTAAATGACCTTCATGCCAGTTTTTCAACAGTTAGTTAAACATTTAATTGGTCAATGAATAAATAGACGGCTCCTGCGACTATTTTTCTGCCCTCGATTTTACTGTGAGGGCTCAGTAACTGTCTATCTTGCCTGTTAGAATTTAAAGGAAAGATGCAACAAGACAAAAAAGTCACTACACCTGAGTGCACCTGCACCTGCACCTTGGCAAACTAGTTAAAATAATTAAATTCTTAAACCGCTTTTGAAAAACTGGCCTAAAATCCTATATTTCCATCAGAGACCACTTCTATTAGTCAGAGTCGTCTTCGTAATCATCTGCTGAGTAAGTTACTGCGTTACTATTTGGCCGCGAAGTTGACCGACTCATTTGGATGAGATTTATTACCGCCGGGTTCATCGCGAGATCCAGTGGTGTCTGCCGATCCTTGTTTTCCAGCGTTGTGTTTGCGTTGTGGCTTAAAAGCAGTTCCACAACCTCGTAGTGGCCGTGTGCTGCCGCCGCATGCAGGGGAGTGTCTCCAAAATTGTTCTGAAATAGCAAATTAACGTTCTGAATTAGCCGTCGCCTCGGTTAGGTAAGGATCAAAACAGTGGCAAACAATTTGAAAAACTAGAGTTTTTCTGCAATTTGTTCAAAATAAAAAATAGAAAAAAATAGATTCAAAATTTGATACTTACCTGGATATGTTCGACACTGGTTTCAAAATTATTGGTTTTTCTGATAAATGAACTCTCAAAACAGAGGAAAGAAAACTTGAGCTTCTGATAAGTCAGGTGTTGAACTCTTTGAAGGCTTGTTTTGAAAAGAAATATTCCACCTATGAACTCACTTGAGCATCAAGTGCTGTGTATGAGAGAGACAAGAGCTTCTTCACGCAGTCAACGTGGCCGCCTCTGCTGGCCCAGTAAAGAGGAGAGTTCTTTGCGTTGTCGAGTCCGGTGCCTGACACGCCTTGCTGCAGACACTCGAGCAGGAATTCTAGGTTCCCACGACGAGCTGCCTCATGCAGTGGATGGTCTACTTCCTCCGTCTGGTTCTCAACTGACAAGATAGCACAGAAATTAATGGAAAAATATCTTGGGAAGTGAGTGGTTTTATGGCTTGTGTCTGAAAGGATTGCTGTATAATTTCAAAAGTATACAAACTAATTAGGCATAAAATATAAATTACTAATTTACTCTTGTGCCACTCAATGAATCATTTCGACTCGTGCGTCGTGCTTTGCAAGTCTTCGCAACACAATTTTCGCTCTTGTTTCACAGATAAATCCTATATCCCAGCAAATTCTTGCAGCAATTTTTTTTAGAACCTTCCTACGATGGCGCCTCATGCTCAAGGGACGTGCTCTGGCCAAGAGTTAGCGGAGAGAGGGAAAAAGCTTAAAATTCACATTTTAAATTAAAAAATTGTAAAGTTAGGTTTCATAAAGCAAGATATTGTATTTATTATTTACTTAAGAAATCAATCATGGGCTCTTATTATCCAAGTCGTTGTGCGTGAGTTCGAGTGTCGCTTGACCAGGTGCCAAATTTTTTTGCCGGCAACATCGGCCGCAACAACCAGTCTCCCAGTATCACCTCATTGAGCAGTGAGCACATTATTTTCTGCGCTCCATGCCTCCAGTCCTGACGTCATGCACCATACCTCGGTACTACAATCCGGCAGTGGATGCACACGCTGTTGGCTCTCAGTTCTTTCCAGCAAGCAAGTGCCAATTTTATTAAATTTTATCTGATTTTGTTATGCGAATGGATGACGTGTACGTGGGGATATGAAATGTATGCAATTTCAATTTAGTATTGCCAGACGGACCATAATTAAGGAAATCAGTCATAAAAAATAGTCGCATCCAATAGTGTAAAAATGTACCATAATTTCCGAGAAGGATCAAAAATGGCACAACCAAATTCAAATGTTTGGCTATTCTTAATGCAAAATTATGTAAATGACAAAAAGGCCTTTTAGGGTTAACTTATTACTTACAGTTATGAAGTACCTGTGACAAAAACCATGTAGCTGATTCAGAGACGTGACCATTTTTTTTGTCAACGATCTTGGTTAAAGTGTTGCATTGAGCAGTTTTGCTAACTCAGACGACTTGATGTATTGGTAGTTGAGACAGGTATTTGCATGCGTAATCCATATCACTGTCACTGTTAATCAGTAGTGTCTTCTGATGCTCTGCTTATGTTACGCAGATAATTATAATCGAATAAATGCGATGCACATATAGTGACGGCTCGTCCATTGGGGCAATGCGGCACAGTCCCGGATAAATTCTGAGCTCATCTTTGTTTTCATTTTTACTTGGCATTTTATGAATGTATTTCATTCCTTATTCCTATCCTTTTCATTAATTACTACGTACTATTCTTCAAAATACAGCACTTCAAACTCCTGTGTAAATCGGTCCCACGCCAACCGAGCGCGCTTATTACTCTCTTTTTCACGCAACTAGCTTACCGTGGGGCTATCTCGTTTCTAGACCTTATCTGGGTTCTCGTAAGAAAAACATAGCATGTAGCAAGACACACCTAACTGTAAGCAGCTGGTGTAATTCCTCTCCTATTACCAACCATAGTTTGCTGGAATCAGACCCGTTTTGTTGCCACAGCGTGCTTTCCACCAGCTCGGATCTGTGATCTGATCAAAGACGTACAACAATTCTCCTTCTTGGAATGACAGTTCATCTGGCTGAAATTTACAAAATCCATGTTAATATGTACATGATAGTGCAGAAAATCAGAAATATCTGGGTGCATTTCCTATTTTGACCCCAAGAAACGAGTGGTTATGTACATTTTTGGCTGTTGTTTGGGCTAGTCATCCTGCTTGTTTTTTAGCTAGGTTATATATTCTTTAGTTTGGCTTCTTTATTTTACACATCTTTATTTGTTTTATTTTGGGATGATTTTTGTTGCTTTCAGCTTACAAGTTATCCTGTGTTAGAATAAATACTAATCTTGTATGTCACATTTTGTGTTACATTACATAAACATATCTCCTTAATCAATTTAAAAAATAATAATTTCCCTTTGAACAGTGATGGCTGTCTCTAGTCCCAAACCCCATTTCTCAAAAAGAGCAAGGGTTGTGGAGACCTTGGCTTTTCTGGATGGGAGCTTTAACCAGTAATCAAAGGATGGATGCCAAGTTCTCAACAACCTTGCTCTTTGTGAGAAACAAGCTTTTGAACTATTGGCAGCGCACCGCTGTCCACAGGACATAAGTCAATTACTTCGCCCAAGATATGTTCGATGCACTAGCCCAAAATACGACTACTATCTCCCAGCGAGAGCTGCGAGTAAGTAAATTTTTAGGCCGGGCCTATTCACACACCTAGACACACTTGGGTGGGTGTCCTATTAAAACACCAGATTTGCAAAAATGCAGGCTATACAATGATAGAGCATACACTCTATTTCATGGGAGAGTATACTTTTTTGCCAGGGGCGATGGTGGCAGTTGACACAGGAAGGTATGGCTAGAGAGCCAATTTTGTGGGTGTAATGCAGTATACTCTCTCTGTACAGACTGTACTATTACACCCACAAAATAGGCTTTCTAGCCATACCTCCCTGTGTTACGTGCCACCATTGCCCCTGGTGGAAAAGTATGCACTCACTCCCAGTAAATACGAATGTAGGTACCCGTGCACCTAAGTGAAAAGCTATTTGCAGAATGGAGGAGTGCAAGCATCTCACTAAAAGGTTATTCACACGTCTTGACTGGTACCCTCAATGCTAGGGAACACTTTGCAGAACTGTAAGTATATGCGCTTCTTTTGCCAATCCTATTCGCCCATCTCAAAGTGTGCGCACTTCAACTAAACTTGTGCTTTGAAACTATCTTCGCCCCCCTCAAAGTGGGTGCGCTAGTTGGGCGCCCTTCGTCAGCTAAACCTATTCGCCGAAATATTGCACAGATCACGGACGTCCTATGTTAGCTACCAACTTGCATCACTAGCATCTAGCATAACTATAGACCAAAATAACCAGAAAAATATTGCCACTGGACTGCCAAATCTACCAGCTACCGTGACTTTCAACCCAAAAAATTATCGCCATTGTTAACCCCGACTACCAAACCTGCTGCTTATTGTCACATCCCGCTACCAAAACTACCAACCACCGAGATAACCCAAATAATAATAGCCAGTGTATGCCGCAACTACCATAGGGACGGGAAGTACATGGGAGGGACAGAAGTCGGAGTGTTCTCTCATAGAAGTGCAACTAGCTTAAGGATGAGTTGTGCACACAAGGCAGTTGTTCGTGCAAACTTCCAGCAACAAGCATGCACAGCTATTAGAGTGTGAATAAACACTTTGAAATGTTTTCAATGGATATCATCAACAATTGCAATCATAGTGAATGCTAATGATGCAACAAAAGGTGATATGCAAATGGTTACAGTACGAATCCTATCTATTTTCGAGAGCCGCTTCACCATTCCGTAAATTGGCTTCTCGACTGCAGTCAAAAGTGATGACCACAACAACCATTTGGCTATCAACCAGGGTGCCCTGGGTAAAATACAGCATAATTACTTAGAGTATTAAATTTTTTTTTGTGGTTACTACCTGTTGTGCAGTATATTTGTAGAGGGCTCTTACTACTTTGACGTGACCTGTAAGGGAAAAAAATTAGATGAGGGACTTGTGCTCTGCAGGCTTTAATTCTTGAGACTTGTATTGATTTCTCAGAGACTTTTTCAGTTAGGAAAGCAATCCCAGGTATCAGGATGAACTCTTAAAAGTTATAATCGTTATCTGTCAATTTCATACCACAAAGGTGCATACACAATCTATGAGACGATAACACAACAGCATGGTCACACCCACTTGTGGAATATACAATATTCAGTAACCAAGTCGAAAGGATAATTCAATTCGTTAAATACACAAATTACATTCTAAAACAACGACTGAACTGCGTACTTACTGTAAAGAATATATAATTTGTTACCTGGTTTTGGTGCAGGTTTAGGTGGTAAATGAATATTATTCGTTAGGGATCCCCGCTGCAATACTTGGCCGTCCATTGTTGTAGTTGACTTGACTTTAGCCTACAGATCAAATTAGGCAACCGGTGCTGCACGACGTTGTTGCTGACAGTATTATAATATTCATAAGGATTTCACATAACCGTCCTTGTAAACGTCTCAAACGTAAGAAATTAAGCAAAATAAATATACGAATTAATTTTCATACGAATTAGCTCTACTTGTAATTATGATTTCGCAATTTCTTTGGTTAAACTTAAAAGCGCAAAATTGAAAGCGCAGGGAGCAACATTTAATTGATGGGTATAATTACAATATAAAAATACGGTTTTTTATGTTTTTTTTTAATATAGTACAGTTCTTTGGGTGGGTAGATGTCTGCCCAAGTTGAAATTTTGGTCGCTCAATGATATTTGTTTAGTTATTGAAGTTTGCAAAGTTGAGTTTTAACTTGAGGCGTCCTACGTTGACCGCCTTTCGGTGCGCGCTGTTGAGCTGGTGCCTGAGTGGCGGCGCGTTGGTTTGAATGGTTGAAATGGAACGTGCGTGGGTGCAGCGTGGTTTGGTGGGCGGAGTAGTTGAAATAATAGTCGATATTGACGGTGGTCGGCAGAAAAGAAAGTAGGGTGTACACTAGGGGTTCTTTTTTTGGGCATTTACGGTACTCGGATGTTACGGAACGGCTCCTACCCTCAACTCCCCCCGACTTCCCTACTACCCGTCAATGCACTTCACTTGTCTTATGTTTCCGTATATCGTTTCCTTTGGGGGTTGCGCCCTCAAAACCCCGCCCCTTCCATGCTACCCTACTAACCCATTTCTTCCCATCAATGCACTTCCCATGTCTTATGTTTCCGTGTATCTCCCCCCCCCCTTCCCTTCCCGGCTTAAATACAAAGACCACCAAAGACCACTCTAAAAGAGATTCAACAGTTGGTGCCCCTGAACCTCGCCACACGACTGTCAGAAACCCG
>QKMV01002159.1:0-13925 GCA_003287335.1 Lednia tumana
TAATAACTGGGTTAAACTGCTGAAAACTTAACTGACACTAAACTGCCAACGTTTCGTTAACTATTCTGAAAGCTTCAGAATACTAGCCCCGATGAAGCTTTCAGAATAATTAGTGAAACGTTGGCAGTTTAGTGTCAGTTAAGTTTTCAGCAGTTTAACCCAGTTATTAACAGTTTTTTTTTAAAAATGCTTAAAAATATTTGATTCCAAGCCTGCGCTGGTTTTTTCATTTCCACACTCATAAATACGTGTTAAATACAAGTGTTTGAATAATTGATCACAAAAAACAAGAGAAATATCGTTGGAAAACGTAATTAGTATCGCCAGTAATTTTATTCTTAGCTGGACCAACTCAGGAAGATTGGTTTGCAGTTGGCACCACCGCGCCTTGTGTGATAAGCTTATCAAATTTCAGTGTAGTACCATATCTGTTCTGCTAGAGTGGCGCTCCTTGTGCCAAAAATACAGTTCTACATTTTGTTAAAATCGGATAGGCTGGGGAAGGGAGCCCGAGCGAACGTTTATCTAGGAGACTGTGTGATCACCCATAAGCAAGAACAGATTACCAGTTATGGAAGCAAAAAGATCGTAAATTAAGACCGTATTCATTATTTATCCATCAGAAATGGTGAATGGTAAGCAAACAGTGACGATGCACGAAGGAGGAGGCTTGCGGGGTATGCGTCCTCGGCAAAAACCTTCGGCCCCCCCACGAACCACCCCTAGCGATAGCAAGTTAGTACAGACACGGCAATTGTCTACGTGGTGCACACTTTTGTTAAACCTGCAGATGGGTGATCCCCTGCTTATGGATGCTGATGATTTTTTTACGCCAAGAACTTCGATCTTAATCTAATTTTCAATCATCCTCGGACTATACTAGTGAGTGCTGGAAGCAAACAAAAATCTGGACCTGGAGTGCTAATATTTGTAGTCTACCGCTGCTCAATGGAGTTCTTGCTTCGCTCTGTTGCTAAGCAACAACACCACGGGCCATCTTCACTCCTTGCGTGTCTGGTAGATGGCAGTAGCTTTACGAGGGGCGCGAAAATGGTGCGGGAAATGGAATGTTCCGGAAAAGTTAGGACGCGTTAGAAGTGCAAAGCACGTACTTGCAAGAAATCTGTCAACCATTTAAAAACCTTGCACAGATAAACAAAAATCGCCTTACTCTTATCAACTATAATAATATTTTGTTTTAATTCTACGAGATGGGTGCCCGGCTGGGCTGGAATTTGTTTTTGTTTGTAGATCTTTTTCACGTTTTATGTTCTGTCAAATAGAAGCCACTGATGAAGTGGACAGAATAGTTCGCGAAACGTTGAGAATCTTAAAGTGGACTTCTTAGCATTTTTACCAAGTTACAGTTTTTTGAAGGCTATTTTTAATTCTAGATGTTAAATGGACCATGAAATATGGGAAGGCGGACCGAAAGAAGAACCTGGTTTTAAGGTCAGTCGGCTTAAATTTGTATTTCCATGTTGAATTACGCGCACGAGGTGCGTTAATGCCTCTCACAGTGACGCACCCTGATTTATATGCATCATATATTAAAATACTTATGTGATGTTGCACAGCAAAACCAACCTCGTTTAATGCAGATAAGGGTGCTAATGCCGTCACATTTAGCATAATCAGTCGTGAGTACAACGAGACTAAGAAAGTCCTCGGTGAAAGTGGCATCTTCTTCGTGTCTCTACAGCGGAAACGGAAGTAAGAACCAGCAGTTACGCGGTTGTATCTTGTATAATGGCCAAAGAGTATGTCTGTTATCACCTTTGGAACAAGTGGAATTCAATGTAGTATTCTGGTGGCACTAACGAATATGCTCTCCTTTGCCTCGCGACTTTAGTATTCGTGAAATGCAATTATATTTATGTTGTTGACAGTGAAGAAAGTTGGATACGTATATAAACAAAGAGACGGAAAAACGGCCGATCATTTCAGTGTTTGCGTTGAAGCTGACGACAAGAATCGTTTGGGACGTTGCAATTATATCAAATGTGTCGCTTGCTGTTTTCTAAAAGTACGTCGTTCGTCGCCAAGGAACCTAAGAAATGTGGAATTTTCTGGTGAGATTTGATCAATAATTATTACATAAATATCAGAGACGCAACATGTTGCTTGAAGCCAAAGTTCATAATTTTTCGATATCCACCTATGTGAATTATACATACACATACATACATGCATACAAACATACATAGATTGAAAATTTACATAATGAATACATGAATTATACATTGAAAATATGTATTATAAGAGAGGTCAGAAAAAACGGCACAAATATGAAGCCGCAGCTGTTCATGATGCAATTGGTTTCATGTACCTGCTAATGTGAATCATTTTTTGTTTTAATTTTGTACAATGGTCATTATATCGTTATCAATTTGAATACAGTTTATAAACTAGAATATTCTACTAGAATTCGCCTCAAAATTAACAACGAAAGAGAATACTAGTAAGTCGCTTGTTCCGAGAAATAAATTAATTTATATATCTAAACGGTTTTTCAGACAATAAACAATCGAGTGGTGTCGGATCGAGATAAAACGTTTGAATCGATTGGTTCAAACTTAGATATATCTTTTCCGGCAACCAGGTGAATAAATAATTGCAGAGGTCTGCGAGAGTAGAGGAGTAACACCCCGAGAGCCGCGATGGGCGTCGATGCGATCATTCTTGATTTACGACGCGCGCTCGGTTGGGCCTCATTGTTCACACGTGAAGTCGGCGCACATTACGAAAACTAACAATCATCCCGAAAGACAACACTTGCCGTCAAGGCTTTATAATTTAAAGCGTGTGTATATACTTAAAACTTGAAACAGTATTTGATTTCAGTGTTGAAAATGAGGCTCTGTTTTCATTCTGAACTTTACATCTGGAAACAGAATCTTCCGTAAAAAAAATATCTACACAAAACCGAAGAAGTTCATACCGAAATACCCAAGCCATACCTGCATAGCCAGAACTCAGAGGGCTCGGGTTCGATACCACTACCAGCAATAATGTTTGCGGTTTTCTGTGATTCTCAACTTTTCGCGTGAAAAGACCGATTCGTCCGATACTACACTTTTAAAAAATTGCCGCTGTGCGACCAGATTATTTTCCTCACTCCAGGATCGAGATCACTGAGAAAGAATACTAGAGATTAGAGCGACACACGGATAAAACCGTTTTTTCATCATTTAACTATACTTATACGTGAACACGTCTCCTTGGGCTGTTGAAAAACTAACTATAACCAAGCTCTTTTTCGTAGAAGAATTAATTCCGACATTATAGCATTCAATTAAGAGGGCAGAAGGGGATGCTACGTAATTATCATTGCGCGCCTGCTTTTCCTAATGCCCAAATTATACAGTTGACGCCCTGCGATTACTTCGATGTCTGTGATACATTCCCAAGATTTGATAAATGTGAGAGGAAGATATCCCAACACCTTCTTCTTGCCATCACCATCCGACGAGTTCGTAATCGACTCTCTTTCCATCACTGTCTACAAAAACAGTCTCTTCCTTATTCTTACAATCTTACCGTAGAAATTGAGACGATGGTGGCAAAAGGAAAAACTGTTAAAGCTGCTGGGCGGAAAATGAAATGCAAACAAAAAAGTGTGCAACTCAATGAGAGCACATGGTTATTTATAACGCTCAAGGTGTACTATATGGTATATGTGTGCACGGAGGTTGCAGCGCATAATGTTATGTAAACGAGATGAAATATGGAAACACAAATTGGAAACGAGGAGACAAGATCGGTTTGGGTGAAGAACATGACAATGGGTGGCTTCTAACGAAGCTGGGTTAAGGGTGGGTAAGATAGGATGGTATGATATAAATAGGTCACTCATGATATGTGTGCTACTTATAAAAAGATACCTGGAAGGCTAGCTAACGTTTTTGTAGAATGCATGCTCATAAAATATTATACGTTTCATTTTTGTTCAGCATGCATCAGAATGCAGTTTATTTCAGATCGATACAATGCGCCATTGTGTTCGTAGCTTTGTGGGGTACATTTGGTTTTCCATTGGCTTTTTACACTTAACTTTCTTTCTCGTCAAACACGCAAAATCAATTAGTCGAGACACCTGTAATTTGTTGATAATGCACCGTGCAGCGACACAAAGTAGGCACAATTAAAGTGGTCTTTGGATATATTTGTACGCAATCACGTTGCGATTGCAAGTCAAATTATTCCTTGCAGCGTTCATGCGCGAAGATTAAAATAGGCGCCGTCTGCTGTATTATGATAGCACAGGGATGTTGTTTTAGCCACGATGATAAACACTGCTGCACATATTTTGACCACTCCCCATAAAACGTGTCCATCTTGCACTCTTGTAGGTTAGGTGCACTAGGCTGTGTAGATATTATAATGATAGGTTTACCTATTAGTTACGCGCATTGAATACAATACTATTATAAATAGTATAGTATTACATGATTTATTATTAAGATGCCTAGAAAATCGTGAATATCAGCTGATGCTTTTAAAAAAACTATTTAATTCGATATAATAACGTCTGCTCACTGTCATAACTTACAAAATTAACTCTGATCCCTGGAAAAAAAGTTTTTTCAATTTCAGATAAATTTTATCTTCCTATTGCATAACAAAATATTGCGCTGCACAGAACACAAAATATATTGCCTCCTACACTTCAGCGCACTTTACTGTAATGTATAGCTGCAATGCACTGTGCAAGCTTATCACTCTATCGATTAAAGCTTATTAAATCAATTAAAAAATTTCCAGTTCCTGCTGCTGCTAGTCCCAGAGAGCTTATTAGCATCGACTGAGAGAAGAGAGCTCCGACTCCGAGTTCCCTCCAACCACAAAGAAGTACCTTCGGAAGGCGTCAGACGAGGACCAAGAAGAACTCCCATGAAATTCGGCCTTAATCGCGGCCCAATTACATTTGGAATCAACGAGTATGAAAACCAACAAATAGTGAAACCGTATGAACTCGTCGATAAGAGTGTGGCACCAATTAGGTATAGTGACAATTACATACCAGCTCGATATCCCAGTGATGAGAAAGTGCACCCGCATCAACAGTACGCGGTGCCTGACACCGCTCAGAATAACTATCCGAGAGAAAGACCAAAAACTGGCGGTCTTCAAGCTAGTGCCAATCAAGCATCTTCCGGGAGCTTTTATCCGGCGCGTGAACCGGCACCCATCATCCAAGTACTAGAAGGGGATGGAAGTGGCCTCGGCGCTAATGGCGTTGGCCTTGGACTGAACGTGAAATCGAAACAGGTTCTTCGCATAAATGGGGGTGCTATTCGAAACCGGGAACCTGCTTTCAAACCGAGTCCGTATTACGGTGAAGGAGGTGTAAAAAATGTGAGGTACGTGTCAAACCAGGCTCTCATTCCCAATGTTCCTAAACAAATCCGTATAGGTAGCCCCATCAACGCTGAGGTTGGCGATGGAAGACCTCGGATAGATCTCTTCACGGCTGTATCATCGTCTGGCCCAGGAAAAAATAGAAAGGACTCTGTGGCTTCACCGGGTCAACTAGCAATCGCTGCGGCTGTCCAATCTCAGGGACAGCAGACCGCTTCGTCCAGTCAGTACCAGTACGAGACTACTGAAGAAGCTGCAGATTCAGGATCTCAACAGGAAGAAGGCTACGGGCAAGAAGGATACGGAGGTCAGCAAGAAGACTTGTCTAACCAAGGAGGCCACAGTTTGGGGCTTGGGCATGTAGATCCAGCCCAATCTGGAATTGGAAGCCCCAACGAAGTGGGATCCTTCGGGCAGAGTTCATTAGGTCAGCTGGGTATTGGGAACTCGGGAATATCTGGTGTGCACGGCGCTGGTTACGAGGATTTCTTGAAAAAGTATGGCTCGTCTGGAGTTTTGGATTCGTTAGGGATCGGTCACAGGACCAATCCACTGTTCGCAGCTTTACTCCTGAACAACATCATAATTTCTAATCAGAAGGGTAAGCCGCCGAATGCGCTCAATTATGGTGAGGCTAATCAACACTATTTGGGCATGATGTTGAAACAGTATGGTAAATATCTACCATATGGTCTCGGGTCTTATGGGCTTTATGGATATAGTGCATCCAATAATCTGCATAACAGCAAGGCTTTTGGCCAGTATAAACACGAACACGCGGCTTAGCGATGTTTCGGTATAGCAAAGCATGGAGGATTACAATTTGTTTGATGTGTGTGTGGAGAAATAAATTTGATTTCATAATTTAATTATCTTAATCAGTCTTTCATTCAGTGTCTTCTTACATCGCTTCAGCGTTGGAATTTTAATTTATTAAAGCGTAATAATAACGCACTTTTAAATGAGAACGAACTTAGTCTGTTGCAGCGTGTGATCTATTATATTATGTCTCTTTTAAAATCGTCATTCCAAAGTGGAGACTAACAAGAAATATTACTTAGTCCATTATGAAAGAAGTAAGCTAGGAATGAAGAAGACGAAAGACACGTTGAAAAGTTTTAGAAGATGCTCACACGATGTTCTAATAGAAGCAATGAATCAAAAATAATATGGACCACAACTTACAAATTGGTTTTAAGTGGTGAATACCGACGCTTTATTCAGTGACCCGAATAAGCTGCTCTTGCTGGTCAATGAGGTTGTCTCAATGGCTCATGAAAATGGTGCGTTGTGAAGAGGTATGTAAAACACTCTGGCTACACGCACGTGGATTTAATAGAGCTTCAATGCAAGATGTAATTCTAATATAGTACAGCGCTAGCTACAACGCAAGGAGTCATTCCTATGGCAGTATAGGAACAAGCCAGAAACTCATTTATGACACATTTTCGTTGCGTTCCAAGAATGTTATTAAATATTGAGGTAGAAACAATTATGCTGTCATGTGATTATAATGTTATAACTTATCAATTTCAATTTTTTATTTTTGGGTTTTAGTAATATGAAGTACTATCTCCTTCGTAAACGAACCCCATCCGTCGTAATTTTCTCGATCCAAGATAATCTGCAGGCTCAAAAAGGGTTCGCTTGATCGTTGGCTTGGCTGGTTGTTAATTAATTTTGTTAATCGATTTAGAAAAGAAAGTTAATAGGTTTATTATGCATGGCGTTTGTCTCTCAGCAATGTCCAACTCAAACAGGACGGGACGACCGTTCTGAGGCGCCTTCATTCGACCTCTGATTCAATATATTTAGGAGAGACAACAATAGACTGGACCATCTTTCGACTGCCATTATGAGATGGATCTCTTTGGAATTTTGTTCACAGATTGCGTCAAGAAGATGACCACAGTGTCAGAACAAAACCTAGCAAGCATCCACACCGCCTATTGTTCCCCGCTGCAGAGAAAGGCTTCGGCGTCGGCTTTATCTTACTAACACATGAGCACATACACATTGTGGTTCAATCATCAGCCTATTCACAACGTATCAACGGAATGGAAGAAGGACCTGTTATTAGCTTCTCTGATGACCAGATACGTTACACTTACACGAGATTAGATACTGAGATTGATTTTAAGAAAGATGGACATCGTAAGGGAACTGAATGCAGTGTAGTAAAAAGAAAAGAGTTTTTTTTGCAGCAGCCAGGAGAGAATCCAATGTTTTTGAGGAAATGGCTATGCCGCTGAAATTGATTTGGGAGCAAAGGAGGTAACAACCTTGCGATGTTCATCTTCCGGACTTCAAAACATAAAGCATGCCTTCCGATGCTAGCTACCGCCCAAACGATTGTATATTTTTTGCTCAACATTTTTTATCCCCCCCCCCCCCTCCAGCAGTATTTTTTCCCGTCTTCTTTGAGCGCCGAGATTTCCTCTCGATTTCTTCAGCCGAACGCTTCGGGCTTTGCTATCTATAAGATAACCAACATCATATTTCCTCGTTTCGTTCGTAGGATTATTTATTTATTGTTTTATCGGTGGTTACAAAACAACATAGCTTTTTCTTTGAAAATTGTTGTCAATATCTTATTTATATTGCCAAAAGATTCATTGCAAAGCGGAACACCACAGGAATAAGTTGTGTGAGCGTGGTTATATTATATATATATATGCGGATTCGATCTATGAAAGGAAACAAAGGGGGAAAGCTCCGTTTATGGAAACGTAGTCAAGCCTTTGTGATAATTTTAGCATTGGAAGGAAAGCGAAGCGGGGAAAATGTGCAACCGATCCGGCATGTGAACCCAGTACCTCTCGTTTACCGGTCGAGTGGTCGACCGCTGAGCTCATCATTCACCATTTCCCACGCCTCGCCGTGTAGGGTAAGGGGTCTCCGAAGAGAAGAGGCCGAGCGACTCGTATTGACGAGTACATAGTAACAGATCTTGTGCGAGGGAATTGACCCATGCCCCATGGACAGCGAAGGCGCTGTCACCAGTCCCAAACCTCGACTCTCACAAAGAGGAAGTGTTGTTGAGCACTTGGCTTTACTGGACGGTACCTTTAACCGGTAAGGTAAGGATGGAAGAAAAGAGAAACGGGAAAAATGTGAACCCGATCCAAACAACGAACGTCGAGTGCTCTACCGCTGAGCTAACCGAGCACACATACTCCACGCTTCGCCGGGTAGGGTAAGTTCTACCCCTACTCGTCCATAGCACGAGCTGCTCGGGCGCTTCTCTTCGGAGACTCTCCATCCCAACCGGTGAGGCGTGGAGAAGTGTGCTAGATTAGCTCAGCGGTAGAGCACTCGACTGGTAATCGAGAGATTGCAGGTTTCGTTTACCGGATCGGTTGCACATTTTTCTCGCATTTTTCACCTTCCGTCCATCCTTCGCTAACTGGTTACAGGTCCCATCCAGATAACCAGGTACTCAATTTTCATATTTTTGTTGTACACACAGTTGAATTTTTCACATTCTTCGTTTCAACATGAGTGTAATATTAATTTTTCACATTCTTCGTTACAACATGAGTGTAATATTTATTTTAATATCAATACCTAGAATATTCTAAAATGACAGTTAGAATTTTTTGAAGGTAAACTGAACCTATCTGTGATCTAACGTTAGTCGTGTATGTATGAGCATCGAAAAAATACCTCATGCCCATACAAAGGCCATACCATTATTCATTTGTCCAATGCTTAAACATGTCTTGCATACACTCCCTGTTCAGGAGCGAGTCACATTTCTGTTCGACGGAGATAACATCTCAGCTGAGGTAGCGACAGATCAGCTTGACGTTTATGGCGAATCGAAAGTATCTCGTCCACAATATTCGGGGAGCATGTCGTAAAACGAGCTTCTAGTTTTCTGGACCACGGACCAATCCGCGGTGACAAGCTCGATAGCTTGCCCTGTTTGACATTATTGGCGATGATTCGATACTTAAACGATTGACAAGAGAGGAATGGTCAGCCGAAAGTTTTACTGTTGTCGATGAAATTTCAAAATAGAAATAATGTATAGATCAGTGGCGGCTCGACGGGTTCATCTAAGGCTAACTGAGGTTCAGCATCACCTATAGGTAACGTCTCTCAGTACCAAAACTGTTATGCCAAGCACGGAAGCTGCGGTGCGATCGCGTCTGCCTTGTATAATGTTGGGAGATCCCGTTTTCAATCCGGGAGGACCCCACGTGGTTTTCCGTGATATCCCATCCATTTCAGAAAAATGCTGCGATAGTTTGTCTAACACAAATCGCGGCCGTCTCCATATATTTCCCATTATCATTCCTGATTCCTGCAGATAAACATCTCATAGCATGCAATCGAAATCCGAACAAAAGTGTAAGCACATCAGTGTATCTGTCACGAGTATACCTATGACAATTTTTGTGTGGTTTAGTAATTTTCTTTCCCAAAGATACAGTCATCGATGTCCTAAAATGTCTAAAGGAAGTGTGTCGTTTGTTTCCGAAATTCGCCTAATAAAAACAAAGCATTTGGCATAAAACCATTCCAGGCCTGCCACGCCTTTTTTGTCTCGTGAAGCCGCCACTGGAGTGCCTTAAATGATCGTACCTCTCTTTAGCATGTCTGGTGTAAATAGCCCACCATGTATGCTATGAATGCAGCCCCATATCATGTGGGTCGCATGCACCAAGTTATGCTGCTGCATCGTCGCTGGACCCATCAGAATGGCAATGCATAGGAATTATTGCATTGAGAATTATCAGAGCGGCTGGCTAATGGCGATTAACTTAGCTGTCCACATGTTTTGACAGCGATAAATTGCAATACAAAACGGGATTTTTAAGTCTTTGGAAGTGGATTAGCGGAAACCATTGAACTAAATATGAATAGGGTTAAATAATGTATTTGGTTTAAACTAGTACCTATAGGCATGATTTGACATACTGGCGCCATACATACGGAATGTTGTAATTAATTTGAGTGGTTTGCAGCCAAATTCTATAGGGTAGTCAACTTAACGGTTTTGAATAATTTGCAGTGCTAACTAATATTGGGAGTAGTTCAATTTTAATTTTGTGTTTCGAGCCAATTGTTCAAGAATATTTACATTTTTGTTTCAATTTTCCCTGCAGATTGTGACAAAAATTAGGAAAGATATTATAGTTTTTACTTTTTATAGGCGTCTTTGAAGGGCAGTATTTAAAAAACAATATTCTGAAATAACGCTGGATTACAGAACAAACGTGCCATAAGTAAGTCCAAAGGTTTTATTCAGATGTTTGGCACGCATTTGTACTTCCTTCTTATCCTAGCCGCAAAGCAAGTTCAATTTATTATATTTCCCTGTCCTCCAGACACGTGTGAGCTGTTTCTCTGAAAAATAACAGGTTTCACAACTGAAATATTGGGCGGAAGGCTCATCGTGCACACGTGGGCTCCGCGGTCCATTGTCTTTCGGACAATGTGTGAAAGTCGCCTGGCCGAAAGATATTTTCCTCGAGGTGGCGTCAATTTATCATCATTACACTATCAGCAGTACGGTGAACGTATTACAGGCTATCTTCTGGAGAGGATTTCGGCCAGCAAGCTATGCCTCATAAAGCCACGGTAACTATGGCGACAGAGGGACTCACTCCAGAGTCCAGGGTAAGATCATCACAAAGAGTGGTAAAAAATGACTATTGGGCAATTTTCGTGTAATCTTTTAGAAGTATGTCCCCCTTCTCCAACAATCTCCGAATCCCCCTTCGTGGCCCTTGTGGCCAAAGGCAAAGTCTCGACAAGAAATGAGAGGAAGTTTTTGATCTTATTTATTCTTTTCATACTTCGTAACCACGGAGTGCCAATTTCAAAGAATGAGAGAAAGCTTTATTGCAAACCAAAAGTTTAAATAAAGAAAAGTGTAGATGATACATTTTCTAATGTCATAATTGTGAACCCATTCTTTTACTAAATCATTGTGCTCGCCTAATATTACAGCGGCTACTTATACTTCCATGAAAGTTTCCGCTTCGATCCTGCGTATAGATTCGTTGAATGACAATTTGGCGCCACACTTTAAATAGAAATGAAACAACTTTTGTGATCCAGCAGATGTTGCACGGGTATGCGGCGATCGGTATCAGAATCACGCGGCTCAAGTCTTAAAAGTTTTTATTTGGTTGCAACGCTTTAGCACAATGGGGTGGAAAACTCAATGCTTTAATCGTGATCGCAAAAAGGCGGCACGAAGTTGACTCTCAGCCGAAGATGGGGCCACAGATTGTATTACAAAATAAAACATATATGCGATGTTTGATTATCTGGCACTATCGGAAAGATTTTGTTCTTTGTTGTTTGGTCATTTTAATTGAAGCTACTTTATGTCCTTTGGTGGGATCATCCCCTCCCCGCCCCCCTACCGAATACCAATGATGCATTCGCTTGGCGGCAGATTTAATGAAAATTTGTTTTCCCTGCAGATTTCTGTATGCACCGCACAACTGGTTATTTAATATATTGAATAATGCTTCTTGTTGCACAGCTTAGCCAAAATATAGTATTCAAAATTAAGACTTAAAGCTATGCCCATCGATTTCGTATCTCTTAGTAATTAAAATTCCTTGAAGAAGCTCGAACTATGCGGAAGAAAATAAGTAAATTAATTAAATTAAAATATCATTCCTGTTGACCCAATTTTAGAAGTTCTCTCAGAGTAACTTACCAGGCATTTATAATCCTGGAACAAAAAAACGCGACGTTATGAAACGAAGGAAGATAATTCCAGATGCCCGTTCTAATCTACTGCAGCATTAGCTTCCTATTGAATTGGCGAGTGTACTTCCAGCGCTATGATTTAATTTCAATTGCATTCCTGAAAGTTTCAGATAGGGTTCGGGAAGAAAATTTAAACGAGTATATTTTCGCCCACCACGTACATTCAGACAATGTCCATGATTTTTCTGATGACATCGATTATCTTCAACCCTCAAACACGCGTTCTTGCTGATTAAGGTGTCCTTGCCATTACCGAACATATTCAATTCTAGCAAACGCACGGTCTTAATTAAACCTCGTTAAATAAAGCCATCTTATCAATGGCAAAGCGTTGGGGGAGACAGGGTCCAGCCCAAAAATCAGAAGAAATGACATTAGGTACCTAATTTTAAACTGCTCATTCATTTAAAAGCTATTTAACTATTAAATCCATTTCGCGCTAAATTTACTCACCCTTGAAGTTAGGGAAATGTGAATTTCACGTGAAGTTATTTTCCGCAGCCTGAGACACGTTTGCGAATGTCTCCAATGCCGGAGCTACCTGTCCAGCACAATTATGTCATGATCCAGGTACAAATATGTGTGATGTATATGTGATTATTATGGTGGGAGCACGTCTGTGAAAATGTCTCCTCTTATGTCTCCTCAGTTGACAGACTCACGGCTCGTCTCTGCCTCTGTACAAAAAGGATGATTTGATCACGTGGTCAGGGAACCAGACTCACGAATGACACACTGCCCGATTCGATCATTCTTCTAATCAAAAGTCTCACATTTTTTCACATATGTTTTAATTAACCGAACTAATGCTTATGTAGACATACGACATACAAATGCAAAGCAATTCGATGTTACAAATACAAAATACGAACACAACTTTGCAGAGTAAAAGTTTAAAAGTTTTAGAAGTAACAGTTATAGATCAATTTTGTTTCATATACGTACCAAATGCTATTTCTGGATTTGCTTGTTGATCTATTTGTTCAATTTTAGCTGGAAGTTTATTGAAAATTTATTGCCGGATAAGGCTTTTTTTACCATTCGGAACATTTTTTTTACGGAATATAGCTTGATGCAAGAGAGGCGCATCATAAAATTTCTCTGTTAATTGAAAAATTAAATGCAAAAATACCTTTGCGTGCATGGCCACAAAATTGTCTCTCTTTCCACCACTTCTTCACGATAAACGTACTACGTGCACCATACGTTTATGCTCTACATTCTGTCAGCTGCATAATGTGCTAATTAACGTTCATGCACACACACCTCATTAACACACAGCCCCTATTATCATCGTAGGCAGATAACCACCCCCACTCGACGCCCCTTTCCATGCGTTACTGCCAGCCCCGAATAGTTCCGTGTGCACAACCAATAAGTCGTGAAGGTAATGTGAAAATGGAACAATAGTACATTCAATTGCTGTCTGTGGTACCTACCCGTGACGTTTTATTAGTCTATATTCGGCGAGTGAAGTTATCGTGTGGCGACAATTTTCACAAATCACAAAATTTTTCATCAGGGAAAATTAATTTCCCATACCTTGTGTGGTGCAAAAAACGCTAGCTAAATAGTACCCATTTAATTGAATTGGGGATGGGTTGTTTACCATAATCACAGATTTCACAAATTTCAAACATGCGTGGCCAGACCCTGGGGGCCGATATTTTGACAGAAATACTTCTTAAAAAATACTTTTTCACTTGTGTTTCGCACTCGGCCCTAAGAAAGGGTTCCGCTTATGGCAACCTTCTTCTTCTCCTCCTTCTTCTTCTTCTTCTTCTTCTTCTTCTTCTTCTTCTTCTTCTTCTTCTTCTTCTTCTTCT
>QKMV01002160.1:0-13923 GCA_003287335.1 Lednia tumana
AATTTAATATACCAACGTTAAAGTTTTAAACAAAACAAAAGACTTTCTTTAGATGTCGAAGGACGAGAATAATTCTACGAAACGTATCACATGGTATTCGCTCCTGCACTACTTATTCAATATATGTACAGCACATAAATTACTCACATTTCTCACATTAAAATAATAGTTTGGCGTTGCATAATAATAATTGGTTGCTTCTTGCTGGAAACAACCATGTGTAGCATTTCAGCAACGTACATTCTTCCAGTGCCAAGCTAATCACGGACAAATACTGCACTTTGCAGCGAAATAGGATCCTTCCGCTGATCACAGATTCCTGGAATCCAATAAGTGGGGCAATAATTTTGCTTCTTCGTGTATTAAGTTTAGCTATGTAGGAAATAAGCCAAGCCAATCTAGCCAGTCTTCGTGCTAGGGAAATGATCTCCCGACTACGAACTGCGCGGGTTTCCTTGGTGAATCTTGAGCACAGGAGCGTCGAAGATCCGAGGACTTGGATTAGCCGCGGGTATGGCGTGCTAGTATATGTGTGTGTGTGTGTGTGTGTGTGTGTGTGTGTGTGTGTGTGTGTGTGTGTGTGTGTGTGTGTGTGTGGGTGGGTACGTGTGTATGTGTGCAGTGTACGTGCATGTGTATGTGCCTCAAGATCGAAAGCCAGAGGTTCGTGTTAGGAAGCGAATTGAAGGGGTTGTTTAAGGCTGGGTGCAAGGAGGGTAAATGTTGTTAATTGATCTCCCCCTTTGCCCCCTGCGAACCCTTCCTCTGGCCGCAGACTTAATGCTTCGACTCGCGGCTCGGGTGGTTGAAAGACCGGTGCTGTGCAGTAATATTAGTGATATCTCGTACCATGCTCCGACAAACCTACGAGAACGCAACCTTATACACTGTAATCGTAGATTACGGTCATCTTCTACATAGTTGCCCCATAATTAAGCGTTTCCCTTAAGAACGCGTCACGGAATAATATTCCAGTCTTAAGACCAGCCCTGGTGAGCTAGGCCTTAAGACGCGTTTCCACGATCTTACGTGTTTTTCGTAAATTGCATTTTGCAGTGGAAGTAAATCCTTCCGACAAAACGGCATTGATTCAAATTCAAAATCAAGCAGCGCATGGAAAATACCATTGACTTATAAAGTTATATCTACCAATATACTTGCGACTTCATTTCCAATATTTAACTCTAAGCAGTGAAATAGCTCACATGTAAATGCATTTCTCATGAATTAGTCCAAGTCAAACGCCTTGCAGCTCGCACTTGCTTCCAGGCACCAGGCATCTTGAACGTCTCTGCCAAAGGCACGATAGGGTGGGGGTGGATGCCGCACTCATTACGCTGAAATGCGAGGAGCATAAGGAAAGGGTTTTCCGGGAGGACGACGCTAACCCAGTGATGTGGTTTGCGGCTTGCTTGGGCCTAATGACCGGGCCTATATCTTTCGCGCTTCCAGCGTCTATCGTGTCTCTTCCTTCATCAAAGTGTCTAGAGGTTAAGACGCGTGGTGTAAGACAGGTAGCTAGCTAGTACGAGCTCCCGTAGTAACAAAACTCCGTTGGGAAATACACGAGTAATTAGCGATATATGACCTCTCTACTAAGACTCGCTTCATCTTTGCTGACTAGGCTCGCTTAATTTGCGTTGTAACTGTATGTTATAAGCGGCTGTGAAATACATTCCTGACGTGAAACCAATCTTGAGTGTCAATCATCAGAGAAAATTGCAAAGATGTAGCGTACTAGCTTTCAGCGTCGTATTTCTACATGACGTATCATTACACTTGTTGTCTACGTATCGTTGTCTAGCAGTTGTATAAATCATGACAAAATTCATTTTACAAGCGATTGCTTTATCGTGATTCAAAAATCCGATAATTATATCACGAATATGGTAAACACCGATTTAAACCTACGCGTTGTATTTGCCGTGCAGACAAATGTGGAGGTGCCAATCTGGCTTTAAGCGGAAAAACATTCCCACCACTGCCGTTTGCAGCTGGACAAAATATATAATGATTTGAAATACAGGACATTCACGATAGACTCAAACTGTATGTTTACACAGTACAGCATCTATTAATACCTGCAGTGCACTGACGTTTAGAAAGCATGATCGCGACTGGCCTGGTAGTGACAGTCCGCGCCCGTTCCGCGTCCCATATTCGCGGACGTGGCCGTGCACAAGCGGAAGTCACGTCACAGTCACACAGCCGGATCACGCATTGCATGCTACGTCACGCCAACACACGAGACCTCAAGACTACAGACCCTGGCGCTTTTTAATACAGGTACGAAATTTCAAGTCCCAATCTCTATGGTGTGTCACCATACACGATCAAGCCGAACAAAATCGTGCAGAGAACGGAAAAAAAAACCACTTCACTTCATTGAAATCGCAATCATGTTCTTAAAACATTTAGAACCTGCATCAACGGGATACGGTGTGTGATGTGACCCTCTAATTTTCTTCCGTTTTTCGGCTCTCGTTTTTCGACTCTGATTGTGACAAACACGGAATGGTCACGAAATGCGGCAAGGGTCGTCTGTGCCAACGACACTTGACAGCGGGATTTGACACGACACGAATTTTCGCCGCTGAAAACTGCCGCACATTTATTTAAAATACACTCCATTCTTGACATGAAGATTTGTACATTTACCAGCTTGAGATGTGTCCATTAAGAAACTTGTCCTGTCCTCTCGTACACCAAAGTTAAAAAAGCAATCTTTTATTTTTAGTTAAGTTCAGCCATTATCCTTGTGTTTTACGCAATAAAATATTGATGATGTTATCGTATGCATCCAATTGGTCACAGTGCAGTTCATTGGTGAATCGAAAAATGCTCTCTCAAAAAATTCACGATCTGTGAAAGCAAACAAAAAAGTACTTTTGCGTAGCATGAAAATAAAGTTGGTCACAAGCTTATTTATATTTGATTATAATTCATATAGGTTCTTGTTTTTTTTTTAGCGGTCGGTACATGAATATATAATAGACGCCTGCAAATAGGACTTTATCAATTACCATAGATTTCCCCCAAGTTTTTCAAAGGCTGGTGAGCAAAGGTTTGCCAAGCTCAATACATACGCCCCTAATTACAATTCCTCCTTCGATTCTTTTAACATGATTCTACTACCTACTTGACCCTCCCATCGTATTTCACCATCGAAGACCACGATACTGATGATCGGTTGATCGTCTACCGCAGTACCGCAGCCAAGAATGATGACATTCCTTTAATAATTCATATAAAACCACCTAGTTAACAAGAAAAACTTTACTAAGCCTGAATTTTTTAAAGATATCCTGCATAGCATAATGTAAGCTTGCCTGTCTGATCAAGCCCTATCGTCTAAATAGATGTAAATTTCACCTGTGTGACGTTCCCATTTAGTCGACGCCTCTAAAAGAGTTCTCGTGTGTTCGTGTTGTACCGTGAACCACTGTTCAGATATTTTAATAATAAATAAGTAAAGCTACGAATTTGATCACCTATAGTTCGCATTATTACAAGGGGTGTGGTGAACAGGGAGATATTACGATTAATGTGTTATTAATAATTCTTGTGACAACACAGCACTCGTTTAGTTGCCGTGTAGTTACGGTAACTGTATAAATCAATACTTACATTAATGGAAAATATTTTTAGAAATGTAAAATAATGACAGAGGTGGACACTGTTCTGTCAAAAAGAGATTTTACGGCGCTCTGTGCCTATCCCAGTCATTATCCATCAAAGTAATACTTTAGACTGTTTAAATAACATGGAAATTGCATGCAAGACATTCAAACAACGAACATCGACCTACGTTGGCGTGGCAACTGTAAATGTTGCTGTCGAGATCGAAAAACAAAAATGATATCGATTCCTTTTCCACTACCTACAACCACAGAAGAAACCCCAATACTAGAGAAACCCAATGTTATAAATGTATTATTTTGAGAGCAATCCTGATGAAAATTGCCAAATAATATTAACAGTCGCAATAAGCCATTACTGTAAAGCAAAGATGTTGTTTATAGGCATGGCTGATATCGAATATCTGGAAAGGGAAGGGTGGGGGTGGGGGTGTAGGGTAGCATAGGGAGGTTTATAAGGCGATGCTCTTCCATCCGATTACACTCACCACTTATAGCCGCTCAACCGAGTCTCGACTCCACAACGATACCTCGCCCTGCGGTGATTTCCTTATCTCATATCTATTTAGACATCTTTTTAAAAAGAATTTCTACTAGTCTGTTATCCAATAAATTCAATTTACGCTAGGTTAAATGTGATAGAAAGTGGCCCTAGGACCACCATTAAAGTGCAGGAAATATCGGTGCTTTTAGCATTGATATTTTATCGTCAAGGTAGATAGAGTTAATTATATTTCTTAGGACAGGTTTATTAAATTATCTTAAGATGTTTGGTACAAACTGTGTTTAACATTTTTAATACTATTCATTATTTCATCACTTATTTTTCATTTTTCATTCTTCAACTCTCTTTTCTATAGTGTTCCCACATTGTTCAAGGTAGTTTCCCTTCCCCCAAAGCATCCCAAAAACTAAATAAAGCAATACAAAGCCTGGAAATCAGTTGTTCAGCTTTTGCTACGTCATTTTTGTAATGCTTGTATACGCAATTCACGCTTGCCAAAGCCTTGCCCGGTATATCTTAAAGACGTAAATCTAAAAAAATCTGGGCAGAGTTAGTGCAACCGAGTCCACCTCACTCCAGCCGGGCGGCGCGGCCTCCTGTGTTTTCTCTAATTGAAGCGCGTATGCTCGCTAACAAGAGCGTGTTACACAGGTGGTGGTTGAAATAACACAAGTTTCAGGCTCTGTTTCTCGACTCCAGCCACAGATTCAAGTCGAGGGGATGAAGAACAAGGCGTACAAAATTACGTTTCAGAGGGGTGTGAAATAAAAAAAAGTGGGTAAATGCATAAACCTTGGGAAGCAGAGAATGGTGTACTCCACGTAGTATTTTTGTAATTATATTTGTGGCGAAGACAACAGCGGGAATCTTTCATGCCATGAATTGCGTGAGCTGTGGATGATGCTAGTAGTGTAAGTTTAGCCCTTTGAAATAGTAAATTACATTATTTTCATCGTTTCGGCCAGGATTACGGACATAAAAAAGAATTGAAATGGACCCAGGAGCTAAGCATAATTGATAAAGCAAAGCCATGATTGTTGAGGTCTTCACAGGTGGAATTGAATCGTGGTGAAGACTCCGTGATATTTTGCTTTGGCATTTTATCCAATCATTTTTGACGATGTTATTATTGTGACAAATATTAAGACGGTGACTTTTTTCCATTGGCTTTAAGGGTAAGTTTTGTCGTCATTTAGCCTCCACTGAATGTTCTGATGTGCTTTTCTTTATATTTATTTACGACTCCCAGTGTATTGCTGTGCTTCAACAGATAATTACAAGATTGTGCTAAGTGCAGCTTGTTTGATGCATGACTGTGTCAGATCGCCTAGCACAGCATTTAGCTAACAGGCTGTTCGTAATCTACGATCCTTGTAGGGGTTAAATAATGTAATAGCACTTTTCACACGCAATTTCGCGCGATTATTCTTTGCCATTTGTCAGAGAGTACAAGCTTGGCAGAAAATCTTTCACGGAATGCTCTCAATCAGTCTAAAACTGACAGTGAATCTGATATTATGAGACCACAAACTTCATGTATGAAACCCAAATCCTTTGACTTTCATCTCCATGTATCCCACACCCTTCCGGTTCATGTTTGATGTCCGCGTATAAAGACCAACTCTTGCATGCGTTTTGAAGGATCTTCATAGTTCATCTATGCTTCGAGTGAGTTTATACTCTTATTTACATGTTGTCGCCGCAAGCCCCAGCGACTGTCGTATTTCGTTTCTTAGAGAAACTTTCGCGTGTCAAACATCAAGGGACATCGAATAACTTGGTGTTTCAACTTCCATTGGACCATGTATCTGATATCCGATTGGTATCGTCCTTATTAGCTCCTTCATCGACTTCGTAGGCAGATTTAGAAAGACGAGTTCGCTGAGAGTCCTTTTTGATCATGATACAAGTAGTTTTAATGAGAAAGGTAGTTTAGGACTATGCTTTATATTTTAGCAGTAAGCGAACATCAAAGTCGCCTCTGAGTGTATCAAATTTTCACCATATCAGCATACTGATATTCGTATTGACTAAAATATTAGATACATTATGGCGACATTAGGTCCGTTCACCAGCGTCGCGTTTACCAGCATGGTGGCTGCAACCACGGGCATATTTCAGTTTCATTTGAACATTACCCTCAAAAAAGGTCTACGTTCATCACAGCCACCGTGTGTGCATGTTTCTGACATAGACATTTGTTAAATCAAGCTCCGATTTTTACATTCCATCAGACTTAACGAGAACTCAGGAGATATTTGACATTTTCGCGGGTCTACGATAAACGTACATTTACCTTTCCGAACACCCTCAGCAAATGTAAGATGTGGAGCATCTCATAAGTAGATGTGAGCTGGAGCCTGTTCGATGCTCTGAGGTTTCGTGGCTTGTTTGAGAGGTTAGTAATCGAGTTGATGACTTGTCATCTCGGGCAGCCATTAGCGAACAGTGCAGCGGGGAGCAATCACCGTCATCCTCCTCTCTCTCTCGCAACCACGCCGCCGTCGCATCGCAATCACATGTGATTAACCCAATGATAAGACAACGAACTGTCGTCGCAATTGCACTGCAGTATATAGCTGCTGCATTGGATTTCATTGGGCGACAAGACCACTGTTTTCTTGGATTTGCACTCAGACTCTTTTACCTTTACGCCCACCATAAGCTAATTGCATGTGTTGCAGGTGAATGCAATAAAAAAGCATCCCTTTGTATAATCTGAAGTTTTAATCTTCTTTTTAATATTCTACCGATTCTGGTTCTAGCTCGGGCACAGCCTAGTAACATTGCGTCCAACGCTATGAAAATAAAAAGGCGCCCCTATCGGAGGTTAGCATGCTTTCATAATGTAAGCCATTCTTCGGAACTGAGGCGCTATATTTAATGAACGCCGCGGATAAATCATTACTCTAGACTGGCCCTGCACATAATTTACGTTTATGTTCTCTAATACACCTGTATTGAACCGCAATGGTAAGCCAGTAAAAGCCGCCGTTAAGGAAAGAAGAAAAATTTAACGAGACGAACATGGTCTGCCTTGAGAATATTTGCAGGTATCATCCACGATTTGTATATTCGGGGTAATGCTTGGAACGTGTTGAATTACTATTCGTCGATAGGTAGTGTTTTTCAAATACAGTTTCAACAAAACAAACTGGCATCTTCCCCGCCTCCAGCATCCCAGACTTATAAGATATTTTAGACTACCTCCTTTTAGCTCGTTTTACTCGTTTCATCCCCTTTTCCTCTTTAGTCAATTTTCATCTGTAAATATTGGGCTAATCCCTCGTGTGCGCAGATAGATAGTGCAAGCAAGCCTCGGCATCAGCTAGCGGCTAGGGATGAAGGAGTGAGTGGATTGGTGTCAAGTGATTTCCCTCGCAACGGCTTGGATAGCAGCCATCGAGTTCTTCTGACTGAGTTTCTCGGCTGACGCAGCAGGCTACTAATTATGAACATCCCTCAAGCAGGGTAGTTCTACAGGTGACTGAACATAACATATTAGATCTCAGCTAAAAGGTTGCTTCTTAATATTTACATCCGCGTATACTCGTAGCTTTTAACAAGTTATCTCAACTTAAAATTATTAATTCGGTAAACTCAGCTGCTGGGTTTTCTTTGCTCAGTTGTGTTTGCTCTGATTGTCGCGCAGCTGTTTCTCGGTTTTTATTTCCCCGCCTTTTTCTTAGCTATCCTCCACGGTTTTCTCGCTCGCATAATCTTGATGGATATATTCTAGATGCGACCCTCCTCGGCATACGTCAGCTGCATGAGATTTTAATACACGTAAAATTAAAATTAGGGGTTGATTTGCATCACGTAATGGGGAAAGAAGCTGTGATCCAGCGGAGGCACTGTCACAGCTAGCTCCTGTATACTATCTGAAGCACGAGGATACGGGAGTTGACAAGATGCTGTCACGCTTTTCTTTCGTATTATCCAACATTTCCCACTTTTCCATCGCGTCTAAGTAAAGAAGCGACGAATCACTCATACGAGGTGCATTTTGATGAGGAATTTCACCATTCCCGCATATTCAGCCCGGCATGCGCTAAAATTCAATTCAATTCGGTCTCGAATATAATGTTTGGAATTCGTATAGGTAATTGTGCCTGTTATCAAATGGAGGTGTTGATTGAACAATCATGGCATAATTATTTCCGTTACTACAACGTGCAGTTGGGAAGTCGGATAGCACGTAAGCGTATAATACGCCAGAGCGGGAACTAAAGACCTTGGTCCAAAACGGGTAAAGTTTCTGGCCAGTTTCTTGTGAAAGGGCGCCTCGAAGAAGCGTCTTATACACGTTTTCATAATAATTGATGTGGCTTTTGTACGCCTTGACATTACAGCGGAGCCAAAAGCTGAGACGCTAAGAAACGGCGCTGCTGGTCTCGGTATGGATGGGGAAACGTCTTCAAAAGCGTTCGCTCGCTCGAGGACTTGAATTCGCATAATGCCGCTGCACGAAAGTCGAGCAAAATGCACGGAGGGTGAAAGATTAGACAACGGGCGGGGGCAGGAACAGTGGACACACCTCCACGGTTCAAATGGTAGAAACGAGCATCGAGCGATGCGGAGCGACGCCTTCCAAGCCTTTAGTTCCAACGGAATTAAATGAAAATCATAGAGCAGAGGTTGGGCGGTCAGATTTTGTAAAGGAATGCACGTGATTTGTGTACTAACTTCTCTAGTTGGTGTATTCCATCTCTCTCGGCTAGCTTGTCGCCTGTTACCGACATCAATAATAACCATGAGCATTCAAGTTTAACGGAGGAGTCAAGCAATGCATCCAAGAGAATATAAGAACTAGAAGAAGACGATGAAAATAATAATAAAAAAGTAGTAATAGTAAGTAAGGAAAAGACGATGATCGTTGGAGTGAATTGAAGGGGAAAGGCTTAAGTGGCTTCGTCTCGGTTTTCTTCTATGACGGGGAGGAAATGGGATTCAAACCAGGCTCCAGGCAGTCGAATTGTTTGAATATCAACATCACAAATATATGAACAAGAGCGTTCGCGACTATACGCCGTAACGCGCACCAATCTCACAACTTTGAGTGGATAAATCGAGAAAAGAGACGACTCCTTGACTCGTCTCGTCTTGCCTCGTCTCGACTAGGAGCGAGATTGTCTTCGACTTGGTCCACTTGTTATGCACGCCTTTTAGACATCTCACCGATATAATGGAAACTTCAGATGGGGCCGAATCATACAAAGCATGTGGTGAAGATGAGGCTTAGGTAAAGAGTGCATACGGGTGTTCCATTCTAAAGAATAACGAAGTCTAAATGTAAAGAAAAGAAAGTGCAGCATTCGGGACGAGGCGCGAATAAAGGGCGCATTGATGACGCTGATAAAGTTCAGCCTGTGAAGAGGGACGCAACGTCGAGAGTTCACTGCAGAGTTGAGAGTGAGTTGAGTGTGAGTTCGACAGCGGTTCAGTAATTTGTCATCTATTCTATGGCCATCAGGTGACTTCTTCAACAAGAGGACTCGTGGACAAACAAGTTGAGTCAACTGACGGAGCTTCTTCAAACAACATGGATTGTGGACGCAGAAAAGTGGTGATGGAATGGAGCGAGATTTTGAGTAAGAATCAGGATCTTACAAGAGGCGCATTTATAGGATTTTTTTAATGAATTCAATCAAAAGTCGAATGCTGTCTGATTGATAATGCTCAGATCTTTTGTTAATGGATGGAATGCTAAGCTAAGCTGGGTTTAAGTACACACATCAAATGCGCGCTTATTTACAAAGCAGGCTCCGAAATTTTACACATTTCGGGTTCTGTTCTGTTCTCGTGTCAAAATCGATCAAAGCATGTGAAGTGGAGGTGCCAGGTTGTGTGTGTGTGTGAGTGACACGTCATTGAAGCTGTAGACAAGTTCTATAGCATATAAAAACCACTTTAACATATCCTGTGCCGGGGAATTCGCAGGAAAAAGATGTTCCTCCAATATTCAATACGAGACCATGTTAAGATCGATGCAAAAGCACGGTGTCGAAGAAACTTTGTACCAGGAGTAAATGGATGCACAGCAGTCGATTTCTCTAGGCGTTTGGAATAAAATGTGTATAAAGCATGACTATTTATGGCAGAAAATCTTCTAGCAAGAGCCTTATAATTTCGTTAATAGCTAGTGTGCTAAGGTGCGTAAGAAAGACCACCGAGAAGAAAAGCTCGAAAATTTTAGCATCCGTCTGTTTTCCAATACGTATAGACAGGACAGGAGTGTTATCTTCACCACGTGAGCCTATGCCAACATAATCCGATAAAAAGTTCCCTGCGAACTAGAAACTTTGATATCTGTCGCCAAAGAGGCGCCGCGACGCTCTAAGAAGATACAATATGTTTCGATGGGCGTGTGTGAGAACGACGCCAGCTTGCAGCAGGTGACATTGACTATTGGCTGGGCATGGCACGGCGTGGGTCCGAAGTGGCCGATCTCTTGACGACCTCATTCCACATCCCCCACACCTGACGGCCAGGACGCGCGTCTCGAGGGTGCAGGGGAATTGTTACGTCTTGAAAGTGCCTTCAACTCATGAATCGTGATCTAATATTTAGGAACATTTCCTTGAGCAGTCTCGCTCCTGTCTACTCGCACAGACTGACACAGTGAGCTCAGAAAGGTTCCACCATCACTCCACTTCCGAGATATCCCTCCTTTATGGACGATTTTGGTGTTGTAATTATTTACTTGTTTAAATAACGTGCAATAGGTAAACGGTCGCGATGGTTTTCTAGTAAACACGTGATAAATACGTTTGCAAATCCCTTCAACTATGCTGCATGCTGTGAATTGGCTATTAGCCTCTTGAACTGAAACAGTGCAGCTCTAATAGCAACCTTTGGCCTTATTTGCTTCCTCCGTTCGTTAGCTCCTGTGCCCTATAACATTGCCACCTCACCTCTCCTGCTCCTTCACCTTGCTCGTCTTTGATCCCCAGTGACCCTCGCTAGCTCTTAGCAGCGCGCCGTGACCGCCGTAAGGTCTCGGTGGTTGCCTGCCTGCACGGCGCACTGCCGCCATACGCTGGGCAAAGACTCGCGGTTGTCTGAATAGAGGTTCATCAGATGAGATTATACTATAACTGGAGGCTAGAGCACATCAGAGGTAGAGAGAATCTGTAGACTGAGGGAAAAGGCATGCTCAATCCAGTTAAAGCATAAAGTACTACCGTAAGCGTATGAGAAGCAAAAGGAAGAGATGAGAAAATAAAGCTTTCTCTCTCTTATATCATACCGTCCACCTCTCTCTATCTCTATCTCTCTCTATCTCTCTCATCCTGTACGGCGACGCCTGCAACTTCAAGCCAGCCCGCGTAATTACGAAGGGGAAAATTAAGCACCGACGCAGCCGTCGGAAAGAGGAGCGGTGGCAGCGAGACCGAGAAGATACCGAACTTGCAAGACAGAGAAAACGCGATGCATCGATGAGCGTAACAGAGTGAGAAGGCAACAGATGATCCCCTAAAGCGATGGAAACCGGATAGTATAAGAAAAAAGAGTGTAAGAGATAATTGCAAAGAAAATGCAGTAGGACGAAACCAATAATTAGAGGAAATTCTTCGATTAACGCGACGCTTAATGACGACATCGATATTCCGCAAATGAATATTTACGTAAAACATCGTGTGCCGTCGTACAAAGCGACCTAAATAAATGGCGCGATAGAAAAATAAGTTAAAAACACGTTAAAGTTTCTCAATTATGAAAATATCCCAACTATAATACAAGATGAAAGAGGGATTGAAGGGAAGCAGGCAGCGGCTGGATATCCCTGTCATGGGTAGCCAGCCAAGCAAGTCCGTGAAAGGGATGAATCGGACACGGAGTCTGCATTCGGGAGGGTCCCGCTCCACTGGTTGCTCGTCTCATTTGGCTCCCGATCAGAGTTGAATTGGAGCTGACCCAAAGAAGGGGAGAGTTGAGGATCGGGTTTGGTCTGGACAATAGAGCTAGTAAAACAAGATGTAACTTCAAGGAGGTAGGCTAATGATAGTGTATAATCCAACCAATAACAATAATACCCTTTTTGAAGATTGTCGTTGGCGCCACTCAATCAAATCGCTGCGCGAACAACTCTCGTATACCTCAAGAGCAAGAGGCAAAACTTGATGGGTTTTGCATAGGACCGTTTTGAGACCATACTTCATTACTCAGCAAAAAAAAAATTATTGAAGACAGAAAATGATGTCAAGAACAAATACGTTATTACTTTAGACAACAGTTCGTTAATGTGTAACGGCATCACTTATTGGTCATCTCATATCACTGGTCAGTCAATCTCATTTCTTGCACCATTGTTGGTCATCCCTAGCGTACTTCAAGAAGGCCAGAAGCCACAGATGCCATTGTTTCCCATGGTCCATCCGACGTCGCCAGCCTAGGCTAGCCCGGCTGAGCGTCCGTATTGTACAAGTCCATCAGCTTTGAAGCTATTGTTATAAGACGGAAGCAGCCAGAGACGTCGCGATGCTGTGACGTCACACCCGAGTGACTTCGTCTTGTTCCAGTCATGTCATCCGTCTCGAGAGTCACCCCTTTCACTCGACTTGTACAATGTCCCTACGCTAGTCGCAACCCTCGGAACCCTCGGAGCATCGAATCCTCGGGACATTGGGTATACGCCGGCCCAACGCCGAATGTCTGGCAAAGTTTCACGCTGCTGATATTCAAAGGAATCTTGTACAGAGGCCCAAATTCGCACGGGGTGTCGTCATGGTACACTTAGATTTCGTACATAGCCAGAGATTTAATATCCACTGAGAAATCTCTCCACTTGGTCATAAATTGTTCGATGTCAAAATAATAGAGTGGCCAAACTAATAAATGCGATTTCGTCAATAGTCAACAAAATCTCCTCAAATAATCTAGGAAAAATCCATCTTACGTTTTAGAAAAAGAGATGAGTTATTCAACTAAAATTGACCCCAAAAGTGACTAAGTACGCTAGCTGCATGGCTCAAATTGAATTTATTTTATTACAGATTTCACAGTCATCGCCAAAATGTGCTCTTACTGAGAGATTTCTTCACACAGAGCAAATTTTATTCTATTTGCACGAAACGCTTGACCAAAAACGGAAAGAATGCGAAGGGTGTGAGAAATTGACATTCACATCGAACAGTTCCCTAGTTTTAGTTTCCACCCTTATGCAGATCACGAACAAGCCGCATCATGTTATATAATAATTCCACGGGTTCACACTTTGCGGTCCAGAGGAGTAATTTATCACAATCAGTGGACGTCGAATCGAAAGGAAGGTCTAGATGGAGAGAAAATATATATTCCATCTCTTGTTTTATCCGCTACGGTTCGTTGGCTTCCCCCCTCAATTGCGAATAGTAGCTAGGTATATTCTTCATCCATGCTCTATGCAAATAAATGAGCCAATATTGACCCCTCGAACAGTTTTTCCGAAGAGAGTTTTCGCGTTGACGCACTCCGGGTGGGCTGAACAAGTTTTTGTGGGTTCATTTTGGGAGTAATAATGTTACTAATAATGTCAGCCGTTTAAGCAGTTGCAATGAAGTATTTTCCACCAAGAAGAGAGTAACAAACAGTGCGAGTGATGACTGAAGAAAATGTGTATCGTTCACACACTGTGACGTATGTATTTCCTCAAACCCCCGCTTGAACGATTTGACTTTTCAACTTCCATGTACTTTATACTTATCTTATTCGCCAAGTTACTTATGTTTTAGTATTTCAACAACGCCTCTTTACAAACCAACACATAGCCCCATACTTTTCTCATGTATATATATATAT
>QKMV01002161.1:0-13921 GCA_003287335.1 Lednia tumana
ATGTCTTGGGTAAGAGAATGCATGCATCTGAACCCAACATTCTCTCATGTGTTTTATCATAATCTTTAGGCAATTCATCTATTGACATCGCGTTGCTAATTCCTTGTTGCCACCATATCTTGCAATTCTCGTCCTATATTAGGCTTCATTTACGCCTGACGTCGATTTTCTTGCCGCATGTCTGTCAGAAACAGAAAGACGGCCGTTCGCAATTGCGTGGTGCGTACGTGCTGTGCTTTTCGTTCAACTCTTTATCCCTCTTGTGGAGGCGGCTTAGTCCAGTCGCTCGCCGGCCGCACGGCAACATTCAGGTTAAAAATGCACACTGGTCACTGCACTGCGCATTGCTTACACTGCTTAAGTGCACAGATGTTGATGGACTTGGACTTGGACTTGGACTTGCTTCTCTGACTTCTGAAGAATAACGCATTGACAGTAAACTATGTTTAGCACGCAAAGTTGGATCCTTGGTGACAGGTACAAAGGATATCGAGCTTTCGATGGCGGGAAACTCACGGCCCGCGGTATAGGAAATTGCTCCCCGTCCACGTCGAGACGTTGCAGGAGATGACAATGAGTAGCTTGAAGGGACTACTACACCTTGGGGAGATACTAAGAGATGCAATAAACTAGAGCGTAGATTCGCAAGTAGCATACCGTAGACATGAACAAGAAGTCGAATTTACAAATTATCGAGATCGAGTGGAACATAAAATATGAAAATTACAATCGGGTTTTGACTTAATAGAGACCCGAGGCTTTCGTAAAAGCCATTTGTAAAAGTATCGTTAATAGTAGATTTTAAGCCATCATCAGAGCTAGCAGTAAGTGTTCACTGTTCAGTCTGGTGCGACGGTTATAATGGCGAGAGGTGTTGATGGTGATCTATAAAGTGATCTAGAGTGATCTATGTGTAGTGAGTGAGAAGCATTATCGTGAACTGTCTCGATGTCTTATCCAGCCATTGTCTTGGGATATGGAAGCCTTGCAGTGCTGCAGGCCGGCAAAGCAAGTGCCACCAGCTGTCGAAGATCCGCTTCCAACAATGTAATATATTATATGAGATGAATAAAAGAAGATCGCATGCCTTTTACCTGTAAAAGATGAAAGCATGAAGCTGACTGTGTATGTCGGACTCGGACGGACACATAATAGGCTTTGACCTATGGCTGTGCGCGGACGCTCCAACGTCCGCGTTTGTCTTTGCGCTGGCTTACTTTCTTGATGACATTCTTAGCGGTACGATGAGGGATGTCCATCTTCTCCATCGCGGCTGTCATTCTGATCACATTGTCACCGTCGCGGAAAACCGCGTGTCTAGTGGGACAAGCGAGCAATAAATCTACGTTATGAAACAAATACTATTGCTCGATGAATATTCATACTACGTCCGTTGTCTTTGGAGATGATCAAAATGCACCCATTCATGCACTCAGACATTGGTCGCAGACGCTATAGAATATGATAGTTACTGATGGAGAAAAACCATTACATTATTACTATGCTATCTTCATCGGCATTTAGATGAATTAATATTCAGGCATGAGCTCTTAACTGAGTGAAAAACACCGCTATATTACTTGGAATTACACCGTATTTTGCATATACATTACACTTATCTTAATTTAGCTCGCCATCAGAATACTGTAGGTATAAACTTCGCACTTTTCTGTTGCACAATTATTTTTACAGCACCAATGAATTTCTAGATTTCCAGCGACCATCCAACACGTAAATCTATGATTCTTTCAACTCCAGCTATTCCATACCCAAAACCCCGTTTTCTAACCCCAACAGCTCTTTTAACTGAATTCGTTTTCTTTGATATACTTTTCATAATGTATTTCACCTAACAGTTTCAGTTTTAGTTCCCACCCCTCTCTGTGAGGGTCGCGGGCCGATTGCTCTGTTACTTTTGCGGAATAAAAACGAAATGAAAAATATGCGTATTTTTTCTACTGAAATTTTGTCAGAGCCTAACTTTTCTTTAAGAAGCAAACACATCCGGATGCCAAAAGTGCATCATAATTGTGCAATATTAACCAAACGACTTGTAAGTTCAAAAGCAAATCAGAGTTGCGTCGCTGGAATGAATAGCTTGATATTATAACTCTGTAGCTGTTTGTATTATATTTTCAATGCGAAGCGATGCACAAAGTACTTTGATAGTCTTATAATAAAAACACCGCGAGGTAGGTATCATATAAATGTAACAGCAAATAAAAAGAACATTATCTGCAGATCGGCTGGGGTCAATCGATGTAGCCACGGCATGTAAAACATTTTCCATCACTTTATAACACTTATCAACCACTTGTTAATTGCCTATCGCTGATCTCAATTGACGATATAAAGAATTGCATTTCATTGCCAGGGTGAACTCATGAGAACGCGCGTTCAGAATATATTATGGGTACAGTTATATTCTTGTGGACGACGAGAAAAGATGAAGAGGATTTATTAAATTTTTGAGACTCATATCTCCTGAATAATTTCAGCACTATAGTTTAAAAAAAAAAACTGTTAATAACTGAGTTAAACTGCTGAAAACTTAACTGAAACTAAACTGCCAACGTTTCGCTAACTATGGTGAAAGCTTTATCGGGGCAAGTCAAGGATTTGTTTGCTCTTTTCGCGTTTTCCAGACAGTTTTTAGGTTGTCTATCCAATTTTCTATCAAAAGTCTTTTAGTTCTCATCGACCTCTGCAAACGTTCCTCTGTTAGAGTGTCCAGAGTGACAGACAAACAGTTTTCATTTTCAAACCAAGCTTTAATAAAAGTCCACACAAATCTAACGTCACCTACTAAAAGCGGAACATTTCAAGAGTGAAACGGAAAATGCCACTTCCTAATTTCTCCCCGTACGTCCGTTGCAAGCCGCACTGTCCGAGACTTCCATCCTGGAATGTCCTCACTTCGCCACGTCCCGTTCCTCGTAGCGACACACCGCGCTATCGGGTTTGCAATCGGGATTGCAATCGGGTTTGCAATCGGTTTTGCATTCGGTTTTGCAAACGGTTTTGCAATTGGGTTTGCAATCGGTTTTGCATTCGGTTTTGCAAACGGTTTTGCAATCGGGTTTGCAATCGGTTTTGCATTCGGTTTTGCAAATGTTTTGCAATCGGGTTTGCAATCGGGTTTGCAATCGGTTTTGCAATCGGGTTTGCAATCGGGTTTGCAATCGGGAATGCAATCGGGGTTGCAATCGGTTTTGCAATCGGGCTTGCATTCGGTTTTGCAATCGGTTTTGCAATCGGTTTTGCAAACGGTTTTGCAATCGGTTTTGCAAACGGTTTTGCAATCGGGTTTGCAATCGGGTTTGCAATCGGGGATGCAATCGGGCTTGCAATCGGGTTTGCATACGGTTTTGCAATCGGGGATGTAAACGCGAAACGTTCGACACGTTTCGACGCTTTCGAGTGCGGCGCCTTGCGAGCGTACTTTGAAGCTCCCCGGCCACCTGTTGCTGCAGCGCCCTTGCGACGCGCGATAACCACGTGCGTTGTCTGATTGCTCTTCGCTAGGTACCGTTCAATGCACATGGACCGAGCGGCCACTAATTCTACCCACTCGGCCCCGGCCGCGTGCGGTGCCGTGCGGCTCTCAGCTTGCCCTTGCGTTTTACCATTTGATTATAACCACCTAAATCAAGAGTGATATAGGAGTTTGACCAGTGATTAATAGTGAAGCGAACTACAATCACGTTTCTTATTCGACTATGATGAGATCACCTAAATCGAATGCACCATTAAATTTGTGGGTAACGTACGTCTACCAAGTTTGACTCTTTGAACTCGGTTAATCGCATCGAGACTCCTATGTACGAGCCCTATATTCATAAATCAGTAACCCTAAGCATTGTAGGCATTTTTGCTATGTTGATTTCAAACCTCAAAGGTCCATGGCCTCGTTTTGATTTTGATGAAAAGAATACAACAAAAGTTTCTTAATTCTGGCCCCTAATCGTTTTAGTAAGTAAGTGCCATCGGGCATCTACGGCTACATGTCAGCAGGTAGCATTAATTATAAATATGCAGCATGAAGCAGATCGTACCGACTGCCAGCATCTTCTTGTGCCTGCCCGGCCCGGTCGCCGAGATGAAGATGTATATTGTTTTTATTATTGACCAATGATGAATCGCTGCAGAGCGTAATTCAATGACGCCAAGTGTGAGATGCTGGCCGGGCGCAGGCGCGGTATGCAAGCTCATACAATTAAATTGACACATCGTTATTCAAGTGCCCATAGCGCCTAATTATTACCTTTCATTTTGTTCGCTTTTTAATTATCGAGTAACTTTAGCACCGGCTTACTTTTTTGTGCCTCAGTGACATGCTCTTTCAATTTATTTCCTTTTTTAATTGTTCGTCTTCATACTGGGTTTCATAATATTTGTTTTGTTTCATTCATTATGCAAATTGAGTTGGAGGTTAGTTATGCCTGGCGTTTGCGATGGATGTGTTTAAAGATTTCAAGTTCGTTACACCACTGCCCGTGCCAACGAGGAGGATTGATCGCTTTCAAATCTAATATCAATTTGCGTCCGACTTTGGAAATAACTACCAGCCAGTGACATCAAGCAAACGGAAAATTCGACGACAAGATCAACATATCGCAAGGCATATCAGCTTTCAAACAGAAAGAAAACGCCCCGCGACAGCTCTCAGTGGCAAATTGATGTTCCTGAAACTGTATAGGTACCACAGGTACAAATGTCTGGTTTCATTCATCAAAAAACCATCGTGTTTTATGATTTGGCTACGTCATGTTAAAAATGCGTGATCCTTATTTGGTTCCGAACTTGCCTGGAGCGAAAATTCTAAGCCTTGGCCTTTGTTTTGATTGCATTGGAACAGAAGATCTTTCCAAGATGCGTGTTGGTAAAAAAGGGGTTCTCAAAATGATTCCGATAAGTGTTTTATAATAATGTCAAATCGTAAAATGCCCGGCGGTGCTTCCGGTGATTTCGTTGTTTGATTGCTGCAAAGCGATATCGGCAACTGGTCAGAAGCTAAATTATGGGCGATGCTCGAAACGCTTCGCCCAGTATTTAAATCTCGGAAAATATAGCTCAATTTTCAAGAATTTCTCTGCAGTCCCGTGCGTGGGGGAGTGGAGTAGGCTTATAATCTATCGTAAACTTGATCTCGATTCGATAAGCATGTTCAAGAAAGATTAAGTTTGACAAGCTGACCGGAGCTTCCCAACTAGGAAGCCTGATGCCAGCTCGTCCAGCAGCCATGGCACCTCCACGTGCAGGAACAAACGGAACGCCACTGCGAAAACGCGACGGACATTTCGCGCACTCGATTCGTTGTCTTCTGCTAATTTCCCCGAGAAACAGATAGGTATATACTGAATGAAAGTTCTTATGAATGGACGTTTTTCCAGATAATGCCTCACGGCCCCACAGAATACGTTGTTTGTAGTAAAGCGATCTCGGATGGGGGGCGTGTCAGGGTAAGTCACGATTCGAACCACGACACGTCTCGGAATCGTACACCTCACGTGACCAGGCCGAGCGACGAGCAGGAGCTTCTTCACTCGCCACTCGCCATGCACTGGCACTCACACATCGCACTATGCACGGGCATTTCAGGAAATTAGTCAATTAAACTATATTATTAGCAGGCATTTACCGTGAATGGAGGAACGAGACTCGACCGATTGCCGGCGTAGGAACGCAACTAAACACACGATCTGGGCTAAGCGATACGCCTTTGCTAGACACGTTTTTGCATCGTGTTTTAGGAAAGAAACGAGCGTTTGGAATTAGACGATCCCTTAATTGGGATAGGGTGGTAGGGAGAGGGTAGGCACTCGTCATCTCCCAGTTCTCTCGGGCCATGCAAAAAAGGCAAGAGCAAACGATCGATTAGCTTTGTGTTGCGGATGATCAGTCACACGAAACGAAACGTTGGGCATCACGTATGCATGGCCAGTCGCTTGTTCGACTGATTTTCTTCTGGTTCCATTCAATTGATGACATTTCCATGTAACATAAGCTTAGCTTCTTCAGATAGAGAATGTCCGGCTATCGCTTTGATTTGTGTGCGAGTTGTAACAAGTATCTTCTAAAAGAAACAGGTTAACGCAGCCATCTACATCAGCAATGTTGGTTAGGTATGGAGGAGAGGAGAACAAGTCTTCTGGCTTGCTCGAAGACATGGCTTATACCTATACTCCCCCGCTGCCGCCGGTCATCTTTGGAAGAGCCCGTTACCGTGGGAACCGCGCGACAATGCGCCCTGAGGCCCGCGCTATCCGAAGGTACCAGAAGATATACCGGCCAGGCCAAGCCACCTTCGGGCCAAAATCTTTTTCGTCGTCGTCGATGTCGTCGTCGTCGTAATGCGTAACACCCCACACTCCCGCTTGACTCTGTCGCTCTCTTACCCTTTCCATACTACCTACCTATGATTTATACTCCACCATCCACTTTTTTAAGCTTCTAGTCTTGGCGATGTGGTTTCTTGTTTTAATTCGGTAGATGCCAAACGAATACTTCGAATGGCCACAGATGTATAGGCACACATATTACATGCATGCATACGTCGCGTTGCTAGTTCTTTCCATTCCCAGACAATTTTACACTCATTCAATTGAAGTTCTTTTAACGAAGAATTTCAATTTTGCAATCTTGTCTACAAGCGGACGAGCATTGTTAGATGCGTTGCTTGTGGTTACACACAAATATAACATTGCGGCAAACAAGCGCGATAGAGCTTGATGCTTCTTTTCTAACTGCGATTCGTTGTCAGACGCGATTAATCGACCTCTTTCGCCTTGCAATGCAAACACAACACGCCAGCTCTCCGATGAAGCGTCCTCGGTCTTTGCTTTCTTCAGCATTTTTTCACACGACTCCCTTTTTTCCGTGGACATTCTTGCTTTTTTGACGCCAGCAATTGAGATAAGATACGTTAACGTTCGCGTCCGTTTATGCTGAAAATTTCAATTCCTTTCGGGACAAAAGCTGTAGCTATGGAAGGTATGGTCGACCGGGACAGAGGTTAACGCCCCAATAATATCTGATATAAGGGGCTATTGATTGACGGCGATAGTCTTTGACAGACTAATCAATCTCTGGAAGCGCTGAATGCAATAGCAATTATCATGGGCCAGGCGTCAAGAAAACATGATTTCTCTGCGTGATAAAGAAAGAGTAACGCACTTGCTTCACATGGTTATGGCACGCATTTTCACATGGAAAGAGCATCCGCTGACCTTTCAATTCCATCCGTGCCAATATGATATTTACAGGAAACCGTTTTTAATGAATCACGAGAAATCATTTAGTTCCCCGACGTCGACTTAGGTGGGCTGGTGCAGCTGCAGCTGCAAGTGTAGCACCTTCGAAGTACTGTATCTCATCGATCGCAACTAACTACTGGGACTTTACACAATTCTGCCCATTCAAATGAGTATGAAAATGCATGGTTGCAGCAGCTGAGGGTCTCACAAACGCTAATCATTTCCTTATCGATTGTAGTATAAAGCTAAGCCAACGATAGCCAGATTCGAACTGTTTCTAACGTGACTCCATCATTCAATCACGATTTTCGAAAAGACAAATTAATTTCAGCCTTAAAGATTTACGATTTACGAGCTCTAGGTATGAATTCGGACACCAGTAAGCTGCATCACGCTGCCCATTCGATTTATAGAACGTGTGTTTGGCCATGCTTGGTCTCATTAGATCTCACAAGAGCAGCCGTATAATAAAATAATAATCTGACAGTATACTTTTACTATCTTTACGTGATTATCTTTTAAAACAATAAAAATTGATTCGGATAAAATTCTGTCTTGTTTAGCCTTATACTCTGTAATCCGGTTTGTCGGTAATGAATTCTTCAATTAAATTCAACGTCTGATCGGTAAGATGACATCGAGCAGTCAACTGGTTAGACGTGTCGGGGCCGCTTTCGTTGTTTGTACCCGCGTCTCGCCACAGAGCCGTTGAGTGCGCTACGATTTGCATGAAAAAGCTAATGCCCGGGCTGGCTTTCTATATTATCACCGGCCCAGCCAAAGTCGGCGGATTGAAATAAAGTGTTAATCATATCTGACGTCAGCTAATTGGGCATTATAAAATATTAATACGTTCCATTCGTTTTTTGGATTCTGGCATGCATCAAAATGCTATCACTACAGCAACAGGGGCTCGAATGTTAACGGACATGCGATCTCGCTGGCAGACTGTTATTCGCCTAACATGTATTTCACTGGACAAACTTGAACGAGCTTGCGTACCTTGTTATACTTATGTGTAATTTATTGCGATTTTTTGCTGTTTGATTGTGGAACACGTAAAATCCCAAATATGTTATTACTTGACAAAGAAAATGGCTGCAGAGGACGTATCTCGAGTGGTGGCCATAGCAACTACCGTAACCTGAGCACGCATCACGGGGCTTCTAATCTCGTGTGCGTGCCATTCACGAAATTAATGAACACCTGAATGTTACGTTTTTCTAGCCGATCTATCTCAGCTGGCAGGATAGGAAGTAAAGAAGTCACATCGCCGGCCGCTCTGCGCCCGATACGATAATATACCATTCTTAAATAATCTATTGCACAACCAGCGTGAAAAACTGCTCGTTTAAGGTTCAAACTTCTTTCTGATTGAGAAAGATGAAATTTTAATACAGCCCGGCTAAACCCCATGCCGATTTTTATTTATCTATACCCTCAGGTCGCTGTCAAGATTTCAACTGACACACCTTCGAAAAAATACTACCACAGTTGAGTCGTAAACACTTCTAAACTACCAATCGAATCGAACGTTTTGATCGCTTATTATACTGATATAAATTATTCAAGTATCTTCCTGGTCCAGTTAGTTGTCTATAAACGCGCCAAGCCTTTACGCCCTCGTAATAGGGCCACATCAAAGGGAAAAGCCTCAATTATTTTGCACGCGTAGGCAGACAACTTTCATCCACTTTTAATGGCCAAGCTTAAACTTTTCTCAACTGTATTGATCATTTTAAATGTCTGGTGTACTCTGAGAGACCGTTAAAGTGTTGCAAAATACTTTACAACTAATTGCATGTAAGGACGCGAAATGAAAAGCGCATTTCCAATCGCTGGCGGCGTCGCGCTCTTTTGAGGCGCAGTGCTAGGAGGAGTCATCGACCACATGTGTTGCTAAAAAAAGTGAACTATAATAAAATGTATAATAATGCTGCTGCTACTTTGATGTGTTATTACTGTGATTTAAATTGCACGTTAAATTGACATTACAGTCCTGCCACGAAGTACGAACTGTTCTAAATAGCATGCCTTTTATGTTTGCGTCGATTTTATCGTTGTAATTACAACGATTGTTAATGCCCGCGCTCGAGCGCTTATCAATTTATTGGGTAACAAGCAAGTGTACCGTCCATAAAATGATTCCACAGAGTACAATGTTGTATTTTATATAGACGGGAATGGTTGATTAATCTTTAGCCCTGCAGTCAATTGCGAACCTGTGGTGTAGGTGTTTATAATTTTCTATTACATCCTCTCGTGGATCTTGAGGGATTTGATAAAAATTCAAAAAACCTGATCGACTTTCTCATACCACCACTACCACCACTGCCGCCATAGTAATGCATATGGAAAAGTGGAGGGAGCGTTCTTGATCCATCCGTGCTCAGTGTTAGTGCCATGTGCCGATGATCTCCATTCGAAGCGTGCTTGCAAATCCGTATAGACCAGCACCAAGATCGCATATCCGAGATTATTTTAATCAAGCACATTAAATATCTAACTTCAGTTTCCATTCCTTGCTCGCATTTTACTCACCCATTAAACATCGGAACAGTATATTATATTATACTACTTACCATGTGCGAATAGCATGAAAATTGAAAACATGTCGTGATTTTACCGGCACACATCATGCAACGAAGCTCACACACAGCATCTCCTCGGTATCATCTTTTGTTCTCGTTTGATCGCCTGCAGCTGCAGCTTCGACCGGCAATGTAGTCTGGGCCCTAGCAATGGCTTGGAGTTTGAGATTCGGGTTTTGCAAGGGGCTCATTACGATTACGCAAGCTAGAAGAAGAAGAAGAAGAAGAAGTTATCTTTACGCCTCCCATGCTAATCGAAGAACCGGTTGCAAATAGTGGGAGGTATGATGGTATAAGTTCATCCAGTAGCTATTATCTTAGATGAGAGGATGCGAATATATTTTCACAACACGCTGGGCTTTTTCCCCATGGCGTGCCAATAAAATGCTTGGTTTTCAAGAGCCTTTGTTTTACTTTTCTTTTCTTTTCATACCCATAGATAATGATTGTGGACATGGCCACTCTTGTGAATTTGGATGGGCAATATTAATTATTTTTGCAGGCTGTTGTGTGGAAAAGACTGCGGGGCGAATTCTTGCGGACCGAAGATCACGCTGTCTCTGAGGGGATTTCAGCTAAAATATGTTCAGCCTAGCCTTAATTCAGCGTTTATGTCACATAATAAACCTTAGGAAATCATTTAATTTGATAAACCGTTAAAAAACCTCGTCTCGACATTTTAATTAAGATGCTTGGAGAGTGTGAATGAATAATTGTTATTTTATTCTTTGGTAATATTCACGAATTAATTGAGCTACTGGAATAAGGGCGTGCAAGGCTTATATTAGCATTGAAATTGTACCCACGTATCCAAATTTATTGCTGGCATGGGTATGTTATTAAATTTCACATTTTTGCCCCGAGCCTAGTAATATCGAGCTACTCGCCAATGATAAAATAGTGGATCGCGACAGACAGGAGACATCGCGGGGAAGCAACGGCCGGCGTGGATGAGTCCGATGGAATATCGAGAGAATTCAAGCAAATTTCATTACCAGCGACTCTCGTGCGTAGTTTCCTGCAACCACGCATGCAAGCACTAATTGACGGCGCATCGGACGGCTTCTTCTCGATCAAATTAGACCGTCGGAGGTCTCGGCTTGAAATTACACCGCGCAGATATCATTGCTAGTCTACAACGTGCAAGGCGTTTGGCTAGGTGTCGATAAAAAGTTGAAAGCAAAATCCGTACACAAGTGTAATTATATCCAGTAGGCGATTGCCGATAGCGTTTCTAGCAAGCAATCACCGCGCCGATAGTCGTCTTCGTCAATGACTTGGGAAGGAATGGAAACACTTTTTCATTGATAATGATGATGACTGAAAGAAACAAATAGCGGCGAGCAGGGGCAGATATTTCGGTTCGATCGTTATCTTGGCAGCGTGCTTTTTTAATTAAAGCTACCTGCGACTAGGAGACAAAGTGGACGGGAGCATAAATAACAATAAAGTGCCAATGGGCCGTTAGATAGGACATTGGACAAGAACAGTAGGCATTTAGCTATTTAGTGGGCTAACCCGCAGCCAAGTTTTCGACCAATTAACTTTTTCAGAAGAAAATTTGCACGCATTTTTCTGTTTGTGTTTGTGTGGTTAACTCTTGGGAGAAACGACCCGCCACAGAAGTTGCCATGATCTAACGGGTGGTACAAATTATCTTTTCTTACAGCGCTCCATAAGCGGTTACACAACGAGAGGAAAAACGTTTCTGAACCATGGACTTTCTGAAACCATGCTCGGCTCAGTTTGGATGTCAAAATAAGACACAACGACCACAATGATCTATATTCATTCTCATCCACAACGCGACTGACAATGTGAGATCACAACTACAACCATGCCCTGCTTTCTATGTTTCTCTTTCGAAATGATGGAAGTTTCAATAACTGCCGGCGGCTAGGCTTATGGACTTTTAAACAAGTCCACAACGTTTCGCGTTTGACACAGCATCACAATTCAAACTGTTCTTATGCTAGAGGTACCTGAGGCGAATGATACACACGACAAAATATCCACGTTCAGAATAAAGCAATATATGGAATATATCAACGACATTATACACTTCCAAGAACGTGTTCGTCTTCCTGATATTTGACAGAAATGTTTGCGTGACACGTTTTACATTTTTGCTTGCATGAAAATAAAACAGAAAAGCAAACCGCATTCTTCGATAATCATCGATCGCTCCCTCCGTGCGATCTGTATCTGTGAATATAAGGTAGGCAGGCAGGCAGCCAGGCAGGCAGCCAGGCAGGTACCTAATGTTCGATTGATGGACGCTTAAGGGGTCCACCCACACAAGCCACGCAACGCAGGTTGTCGAGCATTATAGGTGGCCTTGCTCAGCAACAATCAACCTGCTGCTTGCTTGCTTGCCTGCCTGACTGCCTACCTGCTGGTCACAACCAACTATCCGTTCACTCCATGTGACCTGCTGTACTCTGTTCGATGCTCGATTGTCGATCCCGATGCCACACAATCAATCAATCACTTCCTTCTGTTCATTGAAATTGAATCGATGTGTGTGTGTGTGTCTGTGTTTGTATGTGTGCTTTTGGTCGGATGATTTAACAATTGCAGAGACTGGCAAAGGCGTGAGAAAACAAAATGTACATCTTTTTCGACCAGTGACAGTTCTGATTTGGTTAGTTCAATATGCACCGACGAGTGAGTCTTGAAAGGTGATCCTAGGGGAGATCGGTTTCACGTGACGTGGTTGGTGAGATGGATGCGTTTACGGCGAAGGAATTCACACGAGGAATGTTGTCTTGCATTGCTTTTTTGGTATCTGTAATCTCATTGGTGATTACTGATAAGTTATGTTTTTATTCACCTTTCTTAAATTATTTAACGAGAACAACCCTCCGGTACACATGGGGACACCAGATTATTGTCATTTATACACAGAAAAAAAAAATGCCGAAAGCTATTGTTTAGACGTACTACATGTTAGAAACGTGAATCTGGTCGTTGTAGCTACGAGGCCTCTTTTTACTCGACATAGGTATATAATCTATTCTAAAATTTCCGTTCGCATGTTTCCTTACAATTTAGATAGCCGAATATTCCGCCCATATTCGTTTGGTCTCGCTGGCGATATGTTTTGTGGCGAGCTAGTGGGTGGACCAGAGGCCTCAGAGACCAACAGATGGGCTCCACGGACGATCAACAGACGTATTTAACCCGAGTCACGCAATATTCAAACAAGTGTTATTATCGAAAGACGCGGTGCAGGTTAAAACACTGCTTTTGGCCTTCTCCGGCTACAACTCCAAGCTAATGAAAGTCTGGAACAATGTTCAATATAAATCAACATATTTTAGACCTTAGTTACGACCGAAGGGGTGCACTGATGGTGGATCGTATTATAAAATGCGTAGAAGTATAATGGAATCTATTTAATTTAGTTATACCTTCTGTTCGTTTAATAACCTTAGAGATTGCGTCCTTATAAATTATGTATATCATTTTCTTTTCACATATTTTGGGATTCCTTTTTCGGGCGAGAGAGGGAGTGAGAAAGACATGGAGTGGAAGGATGCATTCTTGCCTCCAATAAAGTTTGGCTGCTTATTATAGATATAATATACACTCCTCTGGGCTTCCAAGTTCGAACCGTCAAACTGTTATCAAAAATAGAATCTTGAAAACAGGCTGATAAATAAATCTCCCGCTAACAGCGCGCTGCTCGAATATTCATTACACAACGGCCAAACAAATCAATTAACGTGTAACTCTTTGTTTCGCGTATCACTAATGACTAGCAAGGAAATCAATCTCGGAGCAAGTTTTCTTTATACCGTTTAATCAATCCATCTTATTCTCGTTGCCGGACCACCGATGGGAAACCAATAGAATCTAAACGTGCCGAGGAGGCTTGTATGGTAGCCCTGTTTCTTAGATGGTTATATTATATACACTATTAAAAGCCACGAATAAAATATCAATTAACTAACCATGCGCGATCGTTTCTTTAAGGAGAGACTGGAAAATCAATTACACCTCGAGGCCCTCTGCGATCGCTTTTTAATTTCTCGCTTCGACCGAAGGAACCACACACACACACACACACAC
>QKMV01002162.1:0-13921 GCA_003287335.1 Lednia tumana
AGAGGCGCTACTGTAGCCAAAATAAGGACTTCCCCTACAACACGCTGTTACCCCTCTTTATACTATACTCTCTTTGGACATTTCAATCGTGGCATTTGACAACTTCAATCGGACACGATTCGTAAATTTTTTCACTATTAGTTGGTGTAGTATCAAATGTATCCAAGCAGAAAGAAATCTTTCTCTTGTGTGGATGTCGGATTCCATTTTCAGAGCTCATTTCAGATAATTTCCCAGCAAGCTGCTAGCCCGCTATTTATAGCAGGTCACTCTGCTAGTCCCTTCTGATTAATGTTCTTATTTTGTGTTGCTCAATTTTTCTGTTTCTATGATTGTTTGTTTGTTTGTATATATCCCCACAAGCCACTGAGGCAGGCTATAGAAACCCTGGGGAAACACGGAAATCGAGAGATATCTGGCTTGAATTGTAACAAAGTTTTTTCTGCATCCAGTAGTACCAAATTCAAATAGAACTGATACCTTATTATTTTAGGAAAACAATTAATTTGTATTCCATCTAGGCTGGAGAATGTACGCTGGGTCATTAACAGCAAATTTTGCGAAAAATATGTCTCGATCGGTCTTGAACTGCATGAAGTCAATGCTGCATTAAATTTCGAAACTGCTGATCGCGAAATTGGTTCACTTTTATTGAAATAAACGTGCAAAATTCAAACCTTTTATGATGAGATGGGCAGAGCTGGATGGGAGCAGTTTCATCGAAACGACATTTTAGCGGCAGAAAATTGTTGACAATCGTATTGTAAGGATGAATTTTGAAGGCAGGACACGCTATTCAGTCAGTATAGAGATAAATATTGCAAAAACGTTTCATTTTGACAGTTGACCGGCCAAGAGCCTGTGCTTTTGTTTTTGAAGATGAAAAGACCATCCATGCCGTGAGCAGCTAACAAGAAGCCGTGATGACTGGATTTTTAAGTCTCAAGTCAGACTCGATGGAAATTTTTGCACAACTATTTTCAATTTAACAAGACAAACAAAGAGGAACTGGAAAATAAAACTTTTAACACAGCATTTGATAGCTGAAACGTCCCAAACAATGCAATGCTGCGTATATACAAGAAAACAATTAGAAAACACGGTAAAGCTTTTCTTTTTAATAAGATATGAGGGTGTAATAAACACAATCCAAATGAATTTTGGTATCAGTCAATATTCCGGGGTCTGACGACCAATCGGCATATCTCAAAATAACTCATTTCGGCGACGTAGCTGCTGACGTAGCAATCTTCAAGGTTCTAGGTTCCAAAACTTGAGCTTGCAATCAGTGTCTGTTATCATTCTGCAATTCTGGGCAATCCAGTTTTACAAGTAATACAAGTTGCAAATTATTAAACAACGCTGATAAAACTGCTTATGAAATTGCCAAGGAATCAACGTTTTGACAGACCATGTAAAAGGTGGGACTAGGTTATGCCGTATGGGTATAGGTTTTGCCTTATTGGCATAGGTTTGCCCTTTGGGCATATGTTATGCCTAGAGCCCCGTATATTTCGCACATCACGATAACGCGATTTCCTTATATCTTGTACTTTCTTGGAGTATGAGCACAAATTACGTAATTCTAAACCCAATTTTGCAAGATTTGAATCGCGAAAAAAAACGAAATTTGCCATTATTGCAAAATAACAACGAAATCGACTATATTTGCGTAAAACATCGTGAAATTCCACGAATGTTTTTCAGTTCTCAGAAATTGTTACATAAATTGTTCCATATAAAAATATATAGTTTGAAACTCAACCGAAAACTTCCTATTTTGCACGCAATTCGTGGAAATTCCCACATTCCGCCGAGGTCAGTAAGCACCTGCACAGCACCCTTGGCCTTCACTGCAATGTTGCCAGAGCTAGTGGTTAATGTTTAGCACTGATTGTGCTGGTAGGCTATGCTATTTTTTTTCAAAGAAATATTAATTTAACGATTTGTTGTGTAAGTTGGCAGTTTCGCTCTCTTTTGAAACAGCTGTTGGCCCTAAAAAGGGCCGAAAAACTGGAGGCCGACATTTTGACGGCGATGGCGACGTCATCTTCCCCTCAGTCCCTGAAGATTACGCCGCCATCGCCGTCGAAACGTCGGCCTCAAGTTTTTCGGCCCTTTTTAGGGCCAACAGCTGTTTCAAAAGAGAGCGAAACCGCTAACTTACACAACATCAACATCGCCTCTCAAAGCCTCCGAACATCCATTTAACGATTTGCCACAAAATTTTATCAAACCGCTAAAAAACGAAATTGGGGGTTTTAAAAATGGAATTGGTGAAATTATAAAACCATTTTCACGGGGCTCTAGTTATGCCTAATGGGTATATGTTTTGCCTTATGGGCATAAGTTATGCCTTATGGGTACATGTTGTGCTTATGGACATAAGATATGCCTTATGGGCATAGGTTTTGCCCTATGGGCATATATTTTGCCGTATAGGTGATACGCTGCCCATAGGGCCTAGCGGGTAACCACTAGTAAATTGTAAATGTTTTTTGTTCCATCCCTAGTGACAGCCAATCAGTTTCTTTTGTTTCAAGTTGTTTGGAGGATAAGAGTTTAGAGAGTGTAGACATGAGTAAAAAATTTAACAGAGATTTGGATATTGTAAAACTGGCCCTAAAAAAACCCAAACGTCTTCAGGCTATTTTTTCAACAAAGAACTCTGTTTTAGTATGACAAACGATCATACCTTGAGGTAGCAGAGACCGCCGATGGTGGCTAAGGTCAAGACGACGCTCCAGATGCCGTTGCATCGGTACTGGAACTTGCTGGTCTTGCCTAGAGGAGTATCCGCTATGTTGCCGATGGGCAGCAGCGCAAAGAGCAGCTGGAAGGCGGCAAAGCCTAGATACCAGCCGGCGGCCTCAGGGTCCAAGTAGTCACGCCAGTTCCGTGAAATGTTTGCGGGGAAAGACTGCTCTGGGCACTTGCTCTGGAAGAGGGAAAAGTTGATTGGGCAATGGCAGCATTGATTTGTCATGATTTTGGTGTTTGTGGGTTCATGTAGAGTAGAGAATAATAAGCAAGTCTTTTCAAACTATATGAAATATTGCTAACTTTGAGCAATTACAAGCAAGTGATTATAAAAAGAAAGAAAAACACGTAAACCATTTCTGCAACCTTACCCAGGCTCAAGGCACACACGGAGTGCAGGCTCTCGGGTTGGGGTTGTTGAAATGCAGGCTCTCAAGAATGAGATAAGCTGGTTTTTGGTACCAGGTAAGCATATTTTTAACAAATGATTACACTGTTTTTACCGCCATCAGAAAATTCCGGCAGACTAGCATGGATGCTGGGGCTCCGAGTAATAACTACTCTGTGATGTAGTATTGTAGCCTCACCTTAGAGCAGTACAACTGGCTAGCAATGATTCCTAGCGGCAATGCAAATATGAAGAACAGAGCGCCTGGCCAGCCCCCAAATTCGCGTGGAACCTTAGAGGCAAACTCCCGTTCGACAGAGTTGGCTTTGTTGTTGGTTGATGGAAGATCGTTGAACTCATTATCACTCTCTTCTAGCAGCTTTTCTTTGATGATCGAAGCAACCCTGGCAGACCGTCTTGTCATGATGGTGGCAGTGATGTCTACACTCGACGTACGTTCCCTGCTGTTGGAGATTGGGCCATCCAGTTCGCTGACACTTTGATCCTTCTTAGCCAGATATGGGGCCATATCAATCAGGTCTTTCCTTAGCTCGATGTACACTTCAGACACCCTAATCGGGGAAGCCTTCTTCTTGGCTGCGGCAGCTAACCTTCCAGAAGATTTTCTAGCTACTGGAGAAGGCGACCTCTTCGCAACTCTACGAGCAGGCGATTTAGGTCGACCCGGTGACTTGGCGCCTACTCGAGCAGGCGATTTAGATCTTCCAGGGGACTTGGTGCGACCTGGCGATTTTGTTCTCCCTGGCGACTTCTTAGGTCCCGTTGATGGTTCATCCACTTTTCTGGAAGGGGACCTCCCCATCCGCTTTGGTCTTCCACTCATCCTGAGATAGTATTGCACGGTTAGAGGGTTCGATATTTTAGTTTAACAACACAATGTTAGCCTAAGGGCAGCCAGCGAGGTAGCGTTATTCTTAGAAACATGTCTAGGAGGTTAAAGGATTTTAATTCGTGATTGTTTACACTTACACTTCAAAGTGACAGCCCTCACACCAAAAAGTTTATTGTTATAGTATGTTCTATGCAGTGATAAATCTTAAATAATTTGCAGTTGCTGTTAATGCTATTTATTACCTTGAAGATTGAAAAAATACTCCTCTTCACACGACGCTAAAAACATTTATCGCACTCAACGACAACAAATTCCAAACGGACGCCAAGTTCCTAAGAGGGATGGTACGAATGATTCTATTGGCTGCCGTAGACATCCAGCTGATGAAATATGGAATTCGATTGGCTACCTTGCACTATAAACAACCGAAATTTTGAAAATCCAGATCCTTCGTTTTATAGTTATCTATAGTGCCAGTAAAAACAATTTTTTTTGCTGCTAAAAGTTGCTTTTGTTTATTGAACATATATACTGGCACAGTCAATAGGTTTTGTTTCAATGCTGATTTTTTCCCCATTAGTGATTTGATTTCAGAGTGCTCTTGGATAATTTCCACAATGGCGCTGAGTTGTGCAAGGTTCGTGCCCTGGTTGAATATATTAGATGAACAAGAAGTCAAAAAATCGTATTTCATTTGAAAATTTATACTCGCCTTTTTTTTACAGATTTCTAGCTTCGAGGCAACTAACGGGATGCTTCTACCGACCTGCCTACCTAACTCAGTACGTAGCCCGATTTTTCCAGATTTACCCAAGGCCTGTAATTCTAACCCTTTAAGACCTTTTACTAAGAAGAAATTGATTCTGATATATTTTTTTTAATAATGAGTATTAGATTAAATCATATATCAAATTAAACTTCTAATTGCAGAGCGCGGTTCGTGACTATGAAAGCCACAGCAGCGGAAGCTGAAAATGTCAATGAAACGTTTGATGAACGAAATGCCCGACTCAAGCGCCCGCAGTCTCCTCATCTTACTGTGTACAAACCGCAGTTGACTTCGATGATGTCCATCTCGCATCGTCTCACAGGAATGGCTCTTAGTTCCTATGTGATGGCTTTAGGACTTGGTAAATATTGATATTCTTTCGCTGACAGGATAGTCTGAACTCGTAAAGTCGAACGGATTGTCACTTAGGATACAACTGTTCTCGTCAGATCCCCAGCATTAAACAATACCTATTTCTACTGGGTAAAGGGGATGGTTTGTAGCTGGTACAAAATATTCACTTGCTTTGCCATCAGCCTCTCGACAGTACAGATTATTGAAGGAATACTACTATTTTTTTAAGAAGAAGAAGAAGAATATTAAAATCACTTACAAAATACCTACCTACCCTGATTAGCTCAGTAGTAAAGCAGTTGCCATGTTAGCTTAAGGTCTGGGGTTCGAGTCTGCGAGTAGGTAGGTATTTTTAATTTGATTTTAATATTCACCAAATTAATACTAGCCATGTAAATGGCTTTAATTTGTCAAACTTGTAATCCTACTGTTCCTTTTGTACTATCCTTTGAAAGAGAAATTAGGGGTGATCCCTTTGTTGCTTTTCACACGGAAGTTGGCTGCATGCTGGCACTGGGTTTCCCATCTCCCCTGTTAGGTTTACTAACTTCCCATCACTCACCAACGTCAATAAACCAGTGCCAGGAGACCAGTTGTAATTATAGGGCGTTATTACATGCCACACAATCAAAATGAGTATTGATATACCATTTAGATAGATGCCCAATCTTCAGTTAACCCCCCAAAGAGTTACCATGCTGCAAAAAGACTAAAATTGATAAGTCAGGTGCACGTCGGCATCCTTTCCATACACAATTATCTGAACCTTCCGTAAGCGCTGGGCCTTTGTCCAGCCGGAGCTCTGTTCATGCGATTTTTCTAAGGCAGGAAGTGATAATCGTCAGAAAAAATCTCCTATCATTAGCACAGAACCAATCCGAAGGCAGGTAATGCCATACCACACTCAAAAACTCATGTGATTCTTAAACAGCTCATACAATTCAATTATGTTGTCTAGGTTCTCTGGCTTTGCCCGAAAAAATTCCATACTACCTGCAAGAACTCGAGGACTTGCACATGGGTGGTTGGGTGTTCGCCTTGAAGTTCGTCTTGTCCTTCCCATTGGCCTATCACTATGTGAACGGCATTCGCCACTTGATTTGGGATACTGGAAACTGTCTCACTCTCAAGCAAGTCTATGCGACTGGATACGCTACCCTTGCCATCGCCCTTGCCATCACCGCTGGTGTGGCATCTTTGTAAATGAGTTTGATTACAAACAGCGTTACAGTAAATACCTATTTAAATGTCTTATTTATTATTGATCTGAACTGAGGGTACCTATTGAGTTTGTTGTAGATAATTAAACACTTTCCAAATGATACAAATTATTTGTTTTTTTTAATCACAGTAAATAACCATTCAATCAACAATTTTTCAATTGCATTGAAATTCTTTACATTGATCAAAGTGATTTGAGAAATCACACTTTAGCTGTAGCATTGCAGAAAATCACACTTTTATAATATTGGAGCTCTTCTATGCTCTCCTTTATGTCCATGAGGGCTCGATGGCCAAATGCTTTCTTTGGTCTCTTGGAGAACTTCTCTGGACACCACCGGCGACTCAGCTCTTTGATGGATGACACATCGATTATTCGGTAGTGTAAGTGACTGTCCACTAGGGGCATAAATTTTCGGAGGAATAATCGATCCATGTAGACCGAGTTTCCGGCCAAAGGACACGTCCCTGGTGGGGTGTGAAGTTGAATAAATTCCAAAACTTGTTTTTCGGCTTCATGTATTGAGACTTTGCTCCTTCGAACAGCATCGGTGAGACCCGTCTGTAAGAGTAAAATACTTATCTCAGCTACAAACTCTATTTAAATCGTCGGTAGTAAATTAATTTCATGTTAAATTTTTTTCAACTAGAAGCATATGTACCTTAGAATGCTCCTTGGTACACCATTCGTCCATTCCGTTCAGAATGTGTTCCGATTGGTGGATGACAATGTCGGGTCCTTCGGAGATGGTATTTAAATTGGAGTCGGTTATTATTACCGATATTTCCAATATCTCATCCTTGAAGATATCTAGCCCTGACATCTAGAAAATATTAGCTTAAATTAATTGTTGCATTCTTCATCGCATGAGATCGGCAGCCTAAACCTGTTGGTGTGCCGGCACAAGACCTTGTTCGATTAGGGTTGCCCTATGTACTGGTTTCAGAAAAATTGACGTGCTTACGGCTGCGCCGCCATCTCCAGATATACCGCTTTGCAGAAAAAATGTTTCGATTGTGAAAATTTTGTTCATTTTTCAATACAAAGTGCGGTTAAAGTTATGAATTTCTAATGGCATCATTCTCGTGAACTTGCTCTGATCATGACTCAAAGCTAGCATATCTGTGTTTTGGAACGTTCACTGACTAGAAATTTTGCCCAAAAAACATGATTAGAAATTTCAATTCCCCGTACGCCACAATTTTATCTGAATCACATAGATTAGCTTCAAAATAACTACGAATTCGTTTAAATAATTAAGGGGCTGTGTCCCAAACCCTTTCTTTTCTTGCGGGGCACCATGTCATTCGCTCCCCTATAAGCATACTTTTATTTGAGACGGCAAAAATGTGTCCTGCTGTCTCTCTCATTAGGGCACGAGATCTTTACTGATTCTCAGACTCACCTCCATATCCACCCAAACGATCGAGTCCTTTGCAGAGTGCTGGCTTTGTTCACACATTTTTAAAGTATTTGAATGAAGCCCTCTGCTCATCCCCACACTATCTGAAAGATAAAATGTTAGGTTTCATAACCTTCAAATTATCGAAACCGTTTGTTTACGTGCGTAACCACATAGTTGTGTCAGTTCTTTAGCTTACTTTGGGCAGCTATTAATCGCAGTCCTCCTCTACTCCTATTTACTACTTGTAGAGTAAGCTGTCCTATTAATCTCACGCCAAACATTTATCTAACTCATACATAAAGCAGACAGGAAACAACTTCAAACACGATAATATGACACCTTGCACATGGCAGCTAATAATCAATGAGAACTTGACCTAAATCTAGGACCCAGCCAGCAACCCGAAAAGATGCTACATGTGGAACACTTAACACTTCCTTAACATTTAACATGTAGGAGAGTAATGTGTAGTCATATTGTCTATTATGGTCATATGGGAGCAAAATGCTACGCAAAATATCCTTGTGTAATAACACCATAATTGAAATGCACTTCGCATGGAGATACTTCTGTACTATAAATAAATATTCCTCAAACCTCAAGCCAGCAAGGCTACTTACAATTACACCCCAACTGCACTTCCGGCAGTAACAGTAACTGAGAAATCGGAGCATGCATAGGATTTTCAGGCGAGGATAATCTTCAGAACGCAAGTACAAGCATACCAGATGAATGAAGAAACACATTTATTTTGTCTTTTATATTCAATGCAACTAGGTCACCAATACAGTAAACAAGACTGAGGAGGAACAACTCCTAGCAATCTGTGGGGATACACATTTAGGGAGGCCCTTGCTACCCCCCACAGGTTCTAAATTAGGGTTCACGTCCATCTGCAAAGAGTCTTCACTTGTCATTTTGGAACAATGGTTTTCATTCGGCTTGCCAGTCTGGCAGCCCGATGCATCGACCCTCCCCACAAAATCATGGCAAAAGGTGCAATCGTGTGTTACCGTATCTACCACATTTTGAAATTTTGTACAGGTTGCTGCGAAGGAATGTTACATGTGGTTTTGGCCTGCCCTGCTAGCCGCAGGCCAAATCGGTTTCAAAGACAAAAAAACAAATGGTTGATTCTAAAATTTTTAATTCATGTCCACGTGAAGTGCCAGCACCATGGCCTCAGCTTAATGACACAGCTTAATTGATAAGAAAGAATCTAAAGGAGAATGGAGCACAAAGTATTGAACAGCTAGACGGCACAAAATCCACTCCTAAAATTTACGGACACAATTTTTTCACAATTGAAGATGATCAATAAAACCACATTAAAACTGCATTGAGGAAATATACAAAAATTTACACTAAATCTTGCATCCCTTAATTCACTTTTAGCATCATAGGAGACCACTTAAAGACATCAACAGAAACTAGCTCCCCAACTTTAGCTACTTTCGTCTCCATTTCGAGTAGTGTCAGAATGGAAAGCAGAAATGCAGGTTCATTTTTTCTTGGTTGTAACATTCTCTTCATGTCAGACAATTGACATCACTTAGTTCACTTCGACGTCATCATGGTAACAAATTCTGCAACACAAGAGATGAGAGAGATGAGTACGGAGAATATCGGGGCAAGCGTCCTCGCCGGGGGGCTCACACCTACGATCCAACGACTTGCTAGCTGGCTACTCGCTAGACACCAATACTACGGATACCTTGGGGACACCACACACTGGCTAGCTCACAATATTGATAAACAAAACCATAGAGCCAGCATGTCAACTGGAGACAGCAAGTTAATTGAAAAGTAGTTTATACAAATTTAGGAGCAAATGCTCATGTTTGCAACATGTCACATATTATTTATAATGTGTGCATGGACTCAAAAGAATAACAATTCACAGCCGCTACTTTGTGAGAAGGTCATGTACGGCATGCGACACCGATGCCCCAGCCCTCCCTACGCTATGTACACCCCGATTTTTACGTTTCTTCGCATGCATTTTATCGCAGTCACAAAGCTGGCAAAGGTTAGCGCAACATTGCAATTAGAGAGTTTGCTGGCTTGCTGATAACGCCACGAGTGTTAAAAGTAATCCCACCACCAAATGTGCGTTATTTCGTTAGTATGTATATACGCCGCCAATCTACCAACAGAAATCCAGAGAAGCACTCAATTCCTGGGCAGTCACAGATCCTATGAGAGCAAGTTGATTAGACGAAGCAATGCCTTGAGGCCAAGTTTTAAAGGAAATAACATAATTTCTAGTTCAACATAGATAGGCGCTTGAAAAACGGCAAGAAGACCTTAAAAAGTGTTAGGGTAAAAAGAATTTGCGAGGCTAGCATAGCAAACAGGGTTAAAAATATGAACAATGCACAGCACTGCTTGCAAGGTTGCATAAGATGGATGGAAGTAAAAAAAAAAATGTAGATAAGAAAAAATAGCTGGAACATGAGTGCTTGAAGACAAGTAACATTCCGAGAAGCATTTTAAAGCACTGACCACCGAGACCTAGACAGCTTTAGCCGGGGGGCTACACCGAGTGAAAACTAATTGAGAAAGAGCATGGAAATCTGGAAGAGGAAAAATTCGCAATCAGGCAAAAACTTTTGTTCCAAATCATTTTTCTGCACATGACCAGACCAACAGTATGTCACTTCATGCTGCAGGATTTAAAAAACTTTTTGACAGAAATTTCAGAAAAACAAGAAAAGTGGAAAGAAACTGTTAAGCCACGACAGACGGCTAATGTTGCTGCTGTCATGAGCAGAAAAATTTATCAGACAAAAAAAGTGTGATTCTAAATTCTAATTAACCTGGCTGGCAAGAAGCCATTTAAAACTAGAACTGAGTGTATAAGCCTGTTGCCACTTGAGCATATGAAGCCTGAATCTTGAATCTACATGTTATGCCTGAAACAGTCAAAGAAGGAGAGAACACCAAATGCACAGGAAAACCATTCAAAAAGCAGCAAACTGGTATGAATGAAGAGTCAAAGCTGGCAAGATGAATGATAATGAAAACTGTAAGCCTACACTGCCATCTTTTTAATCAACCAAATGCTCAATAGCCCTTTCAAAGGGAAACCACCAATAAGTACAATTTTTGCTATTCAAAAGCTGTCAATTGGCAGCCCAAACAGAGCACGTGACGCAACTCTAAATAAGATGGCAGTCTACACATTTATATGTTAACTGATGACAAAGAGTATGATAAGAGTGGAAGAACGCTTTCAAGCTAATCACCTTCATAGTTGACTTGGCCGTCGCCGTCAATGTCGGCTTCCCGGATCATCTCGTCGACTTCCTCGTCTGTGAGCTTCTCTCCGAGGTTGGTCATGACGTGCCTCAGCTCGGCGGCGCTGATGAAGCCGTTACCGTCCTTGTCGAACACTCGGAACGCCTCACGGATCTCCTCCTCACTATCCGTGTCCTTCATCTTTCTCGCCATCATTGTCAGGAATTCAGGGAAGTCAATAGTACCATTACCTGGAAGATGAGCAAGCTTAATGAATTTACTTTCGAAATAGGTTTCATACTCCCAGTTTGCCTATTCCCTCAAATGCAGCGACTACCAACAAATAAGAAGCAGGTGGTACATTTAACACCTACATCATGAATTATAAATAAACCTTAGCTAACAGCTCTGTACAATCATTCAGAACAGGGTCAAATGACTCACTGTTGTGGGAATGAGCAGTTTTCTAGAAACACAGCTGGCAATACTAGTCTAGACTTCAGTCAAGGTTAGTAGGTTTTTTATTTTATTGCTAGGTAAGGGAGCACTGACCATCAGCATCAACCTCATTGATCATGTCTTGGAGCTCAGCCTCAGTGGGGTTCTGTCCTAGAGACCGCATGACAGTTCCCAATTCCTTGGTGGTGATTGTGCCATCACCATCCTTGTCGAACAAGGAAAACGCCTCCTTGAACTCGGCAATCTGCTCTTCAGTCAACTGGTCAGCCTGATGAAAAGAGAAAATTAATTTGATGTTATGAGCAGTACAATGGTATCAGCTTGACATTATATTCATGTAAGACTTGGCTGTAAAGGATGGGGTTTGATGTTTTACTGCAACAGCATTTGCACAACATGTGTGTTTGACTCATGACTCATCCATGTTACTACTGTCATTGCTAAGAATACAATATAAATGCGGTAGTCACAAGATTCAATGAACAGAAATAGACTGGGGTTAGGATTGCAGCACAGCGATTTAACCTTAAACAGGTATCCCTAGACTTGGCCTCAGCTTCTGAGAATCAAGGCGTAGGATACAAATCTAACTGTAAGCCTAACCGGCATTTGCGGTACGCCTACATATTACGATATTATCGTACAATACATGGAAATATGAATGTGTCGAAAGATGAGCTACTTCCCAAATTTTGACATGCAAGCAAAAATGCAAATAAACATAAATAATGATAGTGGGTGTTGTTTGTGAAACTTGAGACCTTCATATGGCGGGGTGGAATTATCAACAAAGAAGCCGGAGCTTGGCAGTATCCGGCAATGGATGACATAGCTACGTTTGTCGGCATTTATTGAATAAGTTTGCGAAAATCTGATGAAAATCTAACGAGAACCACGATCACCGATTATTGTTGCACCGTGTTAATGAGAGGATGAGCATTTTGATAGACTTACCATCGTAGATACGTCCCGGATTGAACTACCTTCTAAATATTTCCGGCACTAGTGTAACCGCCACAACGAACTCGATGAGTGCTGACGCGAAATCCTTCGAGCAATGGCAGCGAACGAGAGACCACCAGCAACACTCGGTGTATACCTCCGCGCAAACAAATTATTTCACAAAAAGTAGTTCACAACCCGTTGTTAACGTACTGAATATACTGTAATTATTATGTTTTTCGTTAAATAACTGATGATATTCCACTGCTACGGTGTGTGTACCATCGAATTCGAGCTCAGATCGCGGATTAAGTTTCACATGCGCAAGTGAATGGGCTTTATAGGTGCAGGGTGCGGTCTTGTTTACAAGACTTCCTCGTCGGCTAGTCTAACGTCCAATCTAAGCTCGTCCCTGATTGGCTGGTACGCACCTGCAATGCGTCAACCAGTGTTCAGTTGGTGAGCGCCGAGTCCTAGCAGACCGGCGCCCTGCGTCGCGGCGCTCGGACGAGATAGCGAGAGCGAGCGCCGGGGCGGAGCTTTCCGTCCTACCGGCTGGCTGGCTTGCTAGCTTGCTTGGCCGAGGTTAGGACGACGAGAAATATTAATGCAGAGGTACAACAATGAGATTTCCCTCGCATCGCAGGTCGGTGCATAATTCAATGCAGATCATGGCATTGGGTCAATAGCGACTTGTTTTGACACGATAGGCTCTGCCCGAGAAAAGTTGGGTAATTGGCTTCAAACTTTCCATTATGCTCTTGGTGATAACCTACTAGATAAGCGCTTCTAATCATATATTTTGCGGTCAGTCGCGAGTCTTGTCTTGTGACTTTTTTAAACATGCCGACACATCTGAAATTAAAATTTCATATTTCGGTCTTGAAACATTTTCGCAATATTCCCCAATCAACTTTCCCCTATACTGGAGGGGGTGCACAGTACACGGCTGAGTGTAGTATATAGGCATCCCGTTCGGTTTCTCTGCGTTGCGGGTTGCGTGCAGTCCAGTCGTCGACGCATTGCAATAAAGCGTCGCGGCGCAGACGCATAATTCGATGCATTATGCTGACAAAAAAAAAACAAAAGACGAGCGTAAACGAGCGTTGATCGCGAAGTCACTGCTTTTTTGTTCTTTCTCAATTCGTCATCGCCGGTTGTAAGGAATGATAAACAGTGACAGCGGGCGAGAGAGAGAGATGATGGTTTTTTGTCTCTGTTATGATGAGACGTCATGAACCGCGTCACAGTGCGCCATGTAAGGACATTACAACATGTGTGCCGGCTCTTTTTTGTCGAGATGAGAAAGACATTATCCGGAAATGACTGTCATGCTTTGAAAAGTATCCTCTCTCGCACGGTAGCAACATACGACATTCTACAATCACATCAGCTGGCCGGCATTCGCGATCAAAGTTATACAGGTTGATGAACACTTTTGATGGTATAGTTTTTGCTTTAGTTAGGAGTGCACGGAATTAGAGGTGATTAGGTTTATCTTTATTGAAATCAATGTTTATTTGACAGGA
>QKMV01002163.1:0-13917 GCA_003287335.1 Lednia tumana
GTTAGCGAAACGTTGGCAGTTTAGTTTCAGTTAAGTTTTCAGCATTTTAACCCAGTTATTAACAGTTTTTTTAAAATGTGTTCTTTTTTTGAGAAGGAGGGGGAATTTAAGCTGGAGTTTTATTGAGTAGGCAAAAATAATAACAATCCTCGTGAGATGGCAAACCAAGACATAAAACTACAAAACTATGGTTGAGAGTGGTAGGAGGATTGGTCTGTATTGTTTATTATTGAGTAGCTCATTGCTCGACCAATCTCTTTCGGCCTCCTCACCTTTGATCATCGACACGTCATTTGCTCCATCCCCGATTGCTAGCGTCACCGCCTTCTTGTTCTTCTTGATCAGCTCGACGACCATGGCCTTCTGCAGCGGAGTCACCCGGCAACAGATGACGGACTTGCCTGCAAAACCGAGAAAACCTTCAAGACCCGCAGAAAGTAGAGAAACAGCCATCACCTTGCGTTTCTTGGATTGGTTGGATTGATACCTGTTGTCCCTGTTGTCTGGGGTCTTATTTTGTATTTTTTAGCATTGAAAAGGAAGCCATTTCTATTGAGGCTGAAAAAAAGTATATATCTATAACAGAGAGGAGACAGGCTTTTGGTAACTCTTTCCGTGGAAAATTAAACCAACCGAAAAAAGTTACTGAATGGGGCCCCTGATCTACGTTTTAAACGCGCTTTTCTTAGGCTGTTGTCAGCTTTACTGTTTTGTTGTTTCCAACTTTTTATTTGGCTAACAGCTCACCTGGGCGAGCCCTTCGCCTGAAATCTCGTAGCACACGAATTGTCACGAGGACGCTTTACACCGAGCATTTCGTCTTGCTATGTGCACTTTCAAACATTCCAAACATTCCGTATTGGCTTTAGCGTCAAATGTTCTGATAGAAATATCTCTATTTTTGGCCCACATGCTTTCAGCCGGCAGTGTCTTGGCACATACAAAGCACGAAAAGGTGCTGGTTTGAATTTCTGTTTTCATGTTTTACGCGAAAACGGATTTATGGTGGACAAAAAGTCTAAATTGTGGAATGATAGAGAAAAATGGAAGAAATTGGTAGAAAGAGATGAGATTAAAGAGAAATAAGAAGAGGATGAAACTGGAACAATGCGGCAAAGAAAGACTAGTATACCCGGCAAGCCCTCATCTTGTGTATTTATGCCCTTATTTGGTGTACCTACCTACCTGATTTTTACGTGATTGGGTATATTGGGATTTTGAAAATACATGCTTTACGTAAATAGTTGATCACCTTCTACACGAGAGAACCTAAACTACAATTTGCGACACTTTGAATTGAAACCAAATACGTGGAACCAACAATTCAAGTGAGATTTTAAATTAAACACGCAGTCAGTTGATCGTAAAAAAATGGCGGCCGGTATCAATAGTTGGTTTTTAGCTTGACCAAGCTTTCGCGCAGGTTTGATCTTGATGATCCGCTATCCTGGTTGTTGTTTTCCATGATTATGGTTTACCAGCCATTTGAGTTACTGGCAAATAGTGGGATAGGTCCTCCACCAAAAGGGCATGGTCATCTCCTCACCCTCTTCCTTTTCCCGGCCCCTCCTGACAAACTGCATGGCTTGGGAGCTTTTTGTGGTGTTTGCAAAACCAAAAGAAAACCTTTCTGTGGACGCTTGTCATTTTTTTTCTGGCCTTTCATCGTGTATTTCCTTGGACTCACATTGGCTGGCAACGTCTAGGAACAGCTTCTCGAGTTGCGGATGCAGTGCGTGGACTAGCGAGTGCCCGTTGATCACGATGGCAAATTCCGTCATGTTTTCCGGTTCGTCGATGGTCGCTTCGTGCCGGTAATCCGATTCACTACTCCGGGAGAGAAAATGTTTGAATTACTCCCATGAATTCTATCAAGTTGGAAAATTTGTTACATGTTGGTATAAGCAATAATAGGAAGACTAGGGAATAGGTTGCAACCAGCACCAACACCTCAGCCACATGTAACAGAAAGTGTGCACGCAACAATGTAGCGATAGATGAACTAACTAGAGATTCCAAATATTTCAGATCCTTCCTATCTTATAATGCTTGTTAGTGAAGCTTTGGATAAGAAGGTAAGATAGATTAATTGTTCTGTTAGTTTTGACACTATTTTAAAGCTATGATCATAAAAATGAGAAAATTCAAGTGATTTACTAGAGAACAGAAATCCTGTACAGTACCCTGCTTAGCTCAGTTGGCAGAGCAATGGCCATGTAAGCCACAGGTCTGGGGTTCAAGTCCTCAAGTAAGCAGCTATTTTTGAAGTGATGAAAATACTTTTCACTAACGGAAATTCTGTTTTTTGCTCCTCTAGCTTACTTGAGTTTACAGTAATAAATACATAATTCCTTTGACTATCACCCCATGACTTCTAATTACTAAACTACGAAGATTTCTCGTAGAGTGAGATTGACAGAGAGAGAAACACCATAGACACACGAATGTACATTTTGTGAAGCGAGACAAATAGAAAACGTGACAACTCGGCCGTGAACCGTCCACTTTGAGTTTTCCAAGCGTAGGTGAAGACATAATATTCTCTCTTCATCAGATCTCGTCTACAATACCTGTTGGCGTCCCACCTGAATGTTACAATACTGATAGAAGTGGGTTGTGTTAAGTGGGGGTTGGCCGCCGATCCTTGTTTCCGGATCGTGTCGCGGAACTTTGTCAACTGCATCTCGACGTCTTCGTAGGTGCTGGCGTCGACGATGAACGTGTCGGCCATGTCATCTGTTAGCAGCTGGCATGAATAGCCGATGTTGATTGCCGTCTCTAAATGACAAGGATAGGATACATCAGTGTTGTAGTGTGAAAAGTCTTGTTTGATTCTATCTACTTTCACCACCAAATTGCTAAGTGCCAGGGAGTCCTTGAAAATTTAGTTTGCTGTAAAACAGATTCTGACATTATTTTTCACTTTGATGTACTCAAAATACTATAAATCATATTTTGCAAATGTCCCAAGCAAGGTTAAAAGTGGAAACAATTAAAAGCTTCCGTTTGTTTTTACACAACAATACATTTACCAAAAGTAAAAAACATTATTATTTAATTGCCACCAAGTGACGACCGATTTATTTTTCTGGATTAAAGTTGAAAATTCCATTAAAAGCCACATAGGTAGCGTGCTATAAAATGTCGAATGAGGGTCAATGCCCATTATTTTCTATCTGAAAAAACCCCCTTATTGTAGCGCGAAAAAATTGCGTATCCCACACCTATGGAAGGCAATAAGTTTCCTTCTAGTTGAAAAAACCTTATTATACATTAAATTCAAGTTCAAATCACTGAAACCCACCTTGTTTATCACCGGTGAGAACCCATATTTTAATCTCGGCCATCGACAGGTTGGCAATCGTTTGCGGCACTCCGTCCTGCAATTTGTCTTCGATGGCGGTGACGCCGAGTAGCGTCAGGTCTTTCTCGATGTTCTCGTAGATGGCGTCCAGTTTGTCGTCGCGGTTGTCCAGCGACAGTGCTGCCTCCTGGTGCTCACGCTTCCAGTTGCTAAAGAAGTCTTCGTCCAAGTCTCTCATGGCCAGGCAAAGCGTTCGAAGGCCTTCGCTGGCAAATTTCTACAAAACAAATCCGTGATGAGGTTGACGGGATGGACGATTTACAGAGACTACTAGCAGAGCAAAACCGTTCATCACTTGTAAACGTTTACAAAATAGTTTCTCCAGTCGTTATTTGCTGCTAATTACTTTGATTATTATTATTTATTATAACAATTAATTCAGGTTTTGCAAAGAAAACCGTACAATTGTTTGTTGTTTAATTAAAATTCTATCCACTTCTGGGGAGTCACACAAAGTCTGAAAAAAGCTAGTCCGTACAAAAACATTAAACCAAATAATTACACCATGAATCTGATTTGGATTGCAAGTGGCCTTGTTGCAAGTCGCCTATTTCAAGATTTAGGAAAGGACTTGTCAAACAACTTATTAAAATGAGAAAAAGCAAAAATGCTCACAAGAGCAGAGCAACGTAGAAATCTGCTTCATAACTATTTTCCATCATCTGTTATTGGAAAAGTTAGCTGAAATTCACGAACGCCACTTACGGAAAATAATAAATCAAGGACTACTCACGTTTAAGTGTTCTTGCGTTTTTGTTTTTATTTCGTATCTCTCGGTTTTCAGCCGTTCATAAATCACATTGTCAGCGCCTTTGCAGTACAGCCGCAGTTTTCCGTTGTGTCGGAGTATAACGGACATCCTCTTGCGGACGTTGTTGAAGTCGAGAATACAGAGCAACTCGTAAATCTCACTCTTTCCGTTAACCTCGATTGTAATACTATTTGGACTTCGTTCTTTGAAGACAAAGCCAAAGTTTCTGGCTGCTGAAACCAACGCTGCCTCATCTGGCGACTGGGCTTGATATTCAAGCTTGCCTGCAGAGAATTTCAGAGTGATTAATTTAAACCTTGTGAGTTGAAAAAAAATTGAGCAGTCGCGTTAGGCAGAGATTTATACCATTTTTCTCCTCTGGCATGACTGTGTGGCATAAGGCAAGTAAACGGAAGAAACTGTGACAATCTTGATTGTCCTTTCTCACAGCGTCGAGCAGAGTTCCGTCGTAGAACTTGAATTCCGGCTCGTAATTTGGATTGGCGGAGAAGTCTATTGGAGTACTTGTCTAAAAAGTGAAAAAAAAATGTTAAAATTAAAAACACCAATTAAATACTAGCAGATAGTCACTTGTAAATTAGTATCATATACATTAACTACTGTTTGAAAACCAAGCTACCTCTGATATCTCGATGACTTCGCCCGTGATATCATCAAGAATATCTCCGTAAGATTTGCCAGCGATAGAACACTTGTTGAATGTCATTATGTTCTGGAACCAAATAAGCGCATGAGTTTCATCCTACGAACCCCCAAGCTTAGAGACATAGTTTGTCGACGATTGCTGGCGTTTACCTGCGTTAGCGTTCCCGTCTTATCAGAGAAGATGTACTGGATCTGACCCAGCTCCTCGTTCAGCGTGGTGGTCCGCGCTTTTGCTGCTGTCCCAGTCTTCTCGTAATACATGTGCTCGTCCCAATTGATAAGAAAGCTCTGTACAAATCGTATCACCTCGACACTGAAACCGCCACAGGTGGAAAATCAGTTTCGTAATCAAAACTAGGGGCCCAGTTGAGACTAGGCAAACTCTCACGAAGATTTACTCACCTAACATATAGAGAAATAGGCACCACGGTATTAAGAACAATAGCGTACGAGAAAAATACGAGAAATGCTATCACAGTGGAGCCAGTGAGTGGTTCGCTTGGAATTATCGTCTCCCATGGCAAAAACACTTGGAAGTACTGGCCAGTTATAGTTTCCCAGATCCCGCAGGCGATCATACAAAACAGGCACATGGACAGTAGAAAAAATACAATCTGTAGACAAAAAGGAATGCAATGGTATGGTGTCAAACACTCAAAACAAACTTTCACGTCATTTAAAATGGAGAAAATTGAGAGTTGCTTACCCCTATTATTATGAAATTCAATAACCTATCGATGCTTGTGCGCTTAAACTTGGTTTTTCCCGAATTCTGCATCAGCTTTGTGTCCTTCCCAGCGAATATAACGACTCCGTAGCACCATTGCGTGTTGCGTAAGATGCAGCCACGCAAAACAATTTTGTCATTATCTAGCGAATACCTTGAGAAAAAAGAATCGAGCCGTCCATTATGAAACTGCAAGTATTAACCAATAACTTGTTTTAGGAATATTAAAATCACTTCAAAAATACCTGCTTACTCGAGGACTCGAGCAAAAGGTACGGGGTTCAAGTCCTCGAGTAAACAGGTATTTTTGAAGTGATTTTAATATTCATAAAATTATAACTAGCCGTGTATATGGCTTTAAATGTTTAATCCTTGTCAATAACTCGTTTATTTTTTTATTTTGTGGTATTCAACGACGCACTGCATTGACTGCTGGCCCTGTGGCACTGGTCTACTGGAATGATTGGATGATAATAAGAGTAATGATTGATGAACATAGCAGGGATGAGGACGAATCGTGTGTTCCCGTCAAAAAGAATCAAGGAGACCACAGACTAATATCCATTCTGAAGGAAGGTATGAATCGAACAGAGCAGATTCGTCCACTATTCGGTGCTGTCGAGAGGTTGATGACAAGGGGAGTGAAGCTGCTGCACTAACTTCAAACCCTCCAATCTCTCTACCGAAGAACTAGGTATTGAAGGACGGTTGCCCGTTCAGCCTCTGACCCAGCGCAATATTGCTTAGCTCCGTGTATCCGACATGTCCAAATGTTCAGTAACGTACTGTTTAGCTTCGGTTGCTAGTTTTTAGGTACCTTTTGCCCTTCCACGTTAGAGCCCCGTCGAATTTGTTCAATAAGTTGTTGGGTGTCTCGCACATGATGTCTCCGTCGAAAGCGCCAATCAGGGCGTCGTCCTGGCCCATCTCAGCCGTCTCCACCAGGCACTGCCGGCATTTCAGGTTTGTCTCTCTGGAACCAACGAACAACTCTTGGTCAACATTGTATTCCACGCACTATCTATTCGAGGATGACGGGATTACTTACTACGTAGCTGAGGACCAGTTGCACAAATTTCCTCCGAGTTCAGAGCTATTCCCAATATTAAAAGGCTATTGCCATGGCAACAGCCAATCAAATGTTTCTAGGGATAACCTCTGAACTCAAGGTTGATAAAAGTTGTAAATCTGGCTCTAAATAAAATAGAAATTCTGTTGCAGTAATCAAGGAAGAAATATTTAGTCATAAATAAACCCTCAAAGCAGGTAACTTCAGGTAAGGGCAAAGTAACTAGTTTTAAGAGAATGGACTAGATTTGACTACGCTAGACGACATCGATTTGATTAGCCTGAAATGAAATGAAAGTATGTACGTAGTCCCTATGGGTAATATTACATATAGTTAAAGCAAGATAAAGCCTTTGCTTCCATGAGAATCGTGCGGCAATATTCGTGGCAATTTTCAACGCTGTTTTGTATGTTCAGTTAATCGATAGGTGATCTCCGATTTCTGCCACAACTCATGCCTGATTGGCTGTCCATTCAAAGTCGTGTTACCCTACAGGTTTGACCGCGGTAAAAGCCTCAAGACGGCCACGTCAAAGGTCCGTGGTTCTTGCACACGTCTAGCCACACATTTTTGAGTAGAAACTCCTATTGCCAAAAATACTTGATATAAGATTTCCAAAAAAAAAATCTTCCCACGGAAACGTTTCATGTTAAGCGTGGTCTTCTCGATGCTTCAAACGCATGTGTAAACACGGCTCAAGCGTAAAAACTTTGGAAAACTGACGTGCAATTCTCATGGGAAAACAGCTTATCTGGCCTATTTTCGGCAAAAAAATGTTGGGTAACCCAGAACTGCTAGGAAATAACAATAAAATAGTTCAAACTTTTGACTGCCTAAAGAGGGATGTACCATAACGCCCGAAATGTTCAGTAATATGATGAAAAGTTCAACTTAACTTTTTCAGTAATTTTATGCAAACTAGATGCACTGGTTAGATGTACAACAAATTTAATAACATGGCTTATTCGCTCATTGGTAAACGTCAATGTTTACCCCTGAAACGTAGTACCTGCCGAATTGATGCGGCTAGCTGCATTGCCAACTACTAGACTGATCCTCCAGGTGGTAGCGGGGGATGCATTTACTATTTGGCAACACAACTCGGTGAGCCAGTCAAGACAGGTGGAAAAGTTGAGAAATGTGAAGGTAAACATCACGTTTCAAAGACTCCCATAAGTGCCTCTTCCAGGGTTAAAATTCCTTGCACAACCAGCTAGTGCCTCTACTACATGTGAGCTTGCAATGCTGGATTATTACGCAAAATGGCTAGCGCCGTAACGTACCCATCTAGCTCTGCGGTTTCTATAAAGCACAGTCCGTTTGGCTCGCTGGTGGACAGCAGGAGGACGTCTGCGGCGACAAACTGGTCGTTCTCCATGCGGATGACGTCGCCCACCTGCACGTGCGCCCATTTCTCCTCCCGCAGCTTGCCTGCCCGCAGCGCCTTCGACTTGCGGTTGTTCACCTGGTTGTCACTCATGTGCCGTTGCTGCGGAAAAGAGAGCAACGCTAGGTAAGTGACATTCCCATCAGGATTTAGTCACCTCACAAATTGTACAATAACAGATCAATAATAGGCTTTATAGATAGAGGCTATAGATTACATGCCAACTGATAATTAATGAATGAAAAAAATTAAAGCTATCTGCCTTATAGTTGAGCACTATGATCAGTGGTTATCAATTATTTGGCTGCTAGGTAACTATCTAAATATAGCACATCCAGTTCTTTATAAATTTAATGGTTTTTGACTAATAAATAAGTAGGTCTTTGGTGTAAATTATTCAACCTATCCTTTTGTATGTCAGAATCTTAAGTAGATTCTACTAACGATACATTTATATTTTAAATGCTCTACAAATTACCTCACCCCTTTCTGTGTTGCGCAGCACATTTCGAAGCAACCTTCTACAACATCTGGACAAAATGCGTCCTAATTAGTCGCAAGGTAACCTGAAAGTTTCCTTGAAATCAAAGCAGCCGTTTGGCATAAAGACAGCAAAGAATTTGAAAAAGATCTAAAAAGTTGATAAAAATAGTCAAAAGTGCAATTGAGGATTTTAAAAATCAATTGTGCCCAACAGTGCTGGGTTCCGAGTTCAGAGATGTCAAGAGCATCCGAAAAATTTCATCAACATCACGCCACCAAAAAAGATTATACGTTTATTTCCGCGGGTATTGTATGAGCAGCCTTTGCTTCGCTCGCTACAGTAATGCAAAAAGAGCCCCTTGCCTGCACTAGTCTGTCTGTTTTATAGAGAGGGTAGTACTCACGAAGTCATCGTACGCGTCCTTGACTGCTGTGAGCGCGAGCACCCCGATGAGCGGCACTGCGGTCGTGATCGGGGTCAGAGAGGAGATGGCCGGTATGACTTGCAGCACGAGCAGGCAGAGGAAGTAGAAGTTGGCCAGTCGCTGGAATTGCTCGAACAGGTTGAGCGGTAGAAAGGTGACCACCGAGTACTTCGATGTCTTGATGTAGTTGTTCTGATGGACACACGAAAGAGATTGGAGATTATAATATAGGTTGGCTGGATAGTTGATTGAAATATTTGATTTTTTTTTTTTTAATTAGAGGATTCACTAGAAAACATTTTTAGGTCTTGTACCTAAACGTAGTACTCGATCAAAAGAACTGATTTTTAGACTGGGTATAAACGCTAAGAAAAAAAATGTCGGGAAAGTTTTAGAAATGTTACTTAGCATTCAATACCCTGTTTGTGCATCGGTTTTTTAATTTAAAAAAATAATGTTTAACAACTTTAATCAATACGCATACGTTTGAGGTGGAAATCTACCGAGCACCACACAATGGTAGTACACAAGCAATCAAACAATAACAATAGAATACATTTATAGAAACCAGGCAGACTGGCTAGCCACCCCTGACGACTAACGTTTTTTCTACACTTCTTTCTCAAAAATGTGTAGTGAAGAAATTCCATGAAGAATAAACGCTTGATCAAAGCAATTTAAAATGCTGAGAAAACCTAAGTTCTATGGTCAGGTAGGCTTTTTCTTTCCATTTTCCATATCCTTTTTTAGTGGCAAAAACCAGCCAGGACTTGGGATATTCTATAGATCAGCGCAAGAGGTTGCATCACATTTACATGCTATAGATAAGCCATAGTCTAGATAATACCCACCCAAGGTATTTCCACCTACATTTTAAAGTTTCAAATTTCTCACGCATACCTCGCTTATTGGGCGGACCAAAGTCCTAATTATGTGTAAGCCTCAAACTATGTAAAACCACAAATACGTTGGGAAATAGGTATAGAACATGGTGCTTGACCACATCACAGCATATGAGGTTATATTACATATCTAGTTGTCCGTAGAGATTGTGTACAGCTCTGAAAACAAATGAGAAATTCTGAACTTCCAAAAATATCACGCCTTTAGAATGAGTTTGGTAAATACTACAAAAGTAGGTAATATATCTAGAAGGAACGAATTAAGTTTACGTTCAGAAGTATGCGGTAATAAACAATAGGTAAAAGAGTGGATGCCGTGCTACGAAAGCTCCTGTGGTGTTGTGGCATTGTGGTTAAGTACTAAAAGCTACCACTCAAAAGATACTATATGTTTTCAGGGGTAAAATATTGCCGGTTGTTTGTGAAGCACCTGCCAATAGGTGCTTCACATCGAAGGGTTTGGTACTGCAAATAATGGCTGGTTACAAATCAATTTAATCAGAACCCTTTTGTCCCAAAGATGCACTATAGTATAAAAGAACTTGCTTTTCAGCCCGTTTTGCATTTGCCGCTAAATTTTGCCTTCGCCTTGTTTGGTGGAGGCAAATTTTTTTGGGGACAACTGTAATGTTTTCAAAAAACCTGCTTTAAAAACTGGGTAAAAATGCTACGACGGACTGAAGGTCTTAAAAGTGGAGTTCTTAGCATTTTTACACTGTTTGTCCCCAGTTTTGTTTGTGCAACACATTTTTTTTGAAAATTAGTGCCAATGTTAGGAACTACACACAAGTCTAAAGAATTTTGTAACTGATAATTTTGTTATTTGTTAAATTAAAAGAAAATTACTTTGTCGACATTTGACCATTGAAATGCCATCTGCAATGTAGTAAACAGCCAGAAACTAGTACTATATCAAGTTAACCTGATATTTCAGGAAAACTTGGACTCCCCAAAGCAAGCATTTCCTAACTTTTCTGAACCCAATCTCACTGCGGCTGAACATTCATTATCCATCACTAATTTTAAAAAATAATCTCAAGCTGACCATGAAAAACCCCTCATATAGGGCCCAACTTTGGTCACAAGGCAAAATAAGTTTGCTAATTTTTGAAGACGATACCGTTAAAAGATGAAAGTGAGTGGAAACGTTCAAAGAAGAAATAATTGAACAGGTGAATGAAACATGGGGGTTTATGCCTAGGTCAAACATATTTGAAAACCACCAAATTTACGTTTCCAATACTCAAGTGCTCTAGTTCTTCTTCAACATCAGTGTTTAAAAAAACATGCCTGTATTATTTTGGTAACGCGTCACAAAACTCCCCAAATTTTAGCTGAAGATTTTATTTTTGTCGTGGTCAGGCGTTGAGGATCGATCGAAAATCTACCCACTTACTTATTTATCGACTGAAAGATGTCCCCAATTTCCATTCCGTACGATCGTATAAAAGCGAAGAAACCAAAGCGATAAGGTCGTCGATAAAATGTTTACCATCAACCGTATCTTGAGCAAAAGACATCGTGAAATATCTATGGCAAGGACTGATTGCATTTGCTTGTACAAATACTGACGATGATTAGATTAAATGGCTAGTGTTGCTGCCTGCGGCAAAAAAAACTGTACATGAAAATCGATGTAATGGCTTTGTGAAAATATGAAATGATATTCGTTTAAAGTAAAATAGACAGAAATTTCATCAATTCAATTCAACAGATGCGTACAAAAGATACAAGAGGGAGTGAAATCATTTGATTACTTTACTGAATGTGTGTGGTTTGTTTCGGCATTCAAAAAATGTGTTCCACATTTCCCCAGAGGCATCGATTAATTAAAATCCTCGCTGGTCATACGTCACTCGGCTCTACTTTACCGCTTCACGAGTTGTGCGAGAAGCTTTCTTAACAAACCACAAGTTTTACATGATAAGTACCGAACCCTTGATTCTAGGGCGTGAAGAAAAACATGAAACTTACCGCATATTTGAACTGTGAATTGTATTCGCGATCGTTGGCACGTATTCTCCTTTCCGTCTCTGCAAAAGAAACAGAAGAAATGCTCCATTAAACATTGAATGCAATTCGGCGCTCACTCAGGGCTGCAAATATTTCATACCTCATGTTACGAAATGAATCGGATCGGATTTAAAGAAAAGTGTACAGAAATTCGGATCACACTGAAAATGAACAGTGAAATTTGAGGAATGGACGGGCTTTTAACGGATGAAGATGCAAGATGAAATAAAATTATACCATATAATTTGAATACGCGGGAATTGTAAATTACCAATCTGCTCTAAAAAAAATCATTATTTTTCGTTTTTGGCGTGACGAAATGGTGTATGAAACTCTCTGGCTGACGACGTTCCACACGTTCAAGTAGCATAAATTCACCCCTTCTGAAATGAACCGGGCGAAAGCAAACAGTCCATTAAAGGCTAGGGATGACTGTTGACACCAGAGATGACGGCAAGAGTTGACAGGGTTCGGTTCGGTTAGGACAAGCCATGTTAACTTGGTAACTCCTAATTAAGACAAATTTTAACACAGGCAACATTCATGCTTCTTGTTAAAAGTTGGGCTTTTTCTTACACGCTTTCCACTCTAGCCTAGAGTCACCAAGTTAGCATTTATTTACGCAATCGAAAGTATTTGATAAAACAAGCAAACATTAATTCTTGATACAGGCTTCAACTTAGACATTACATCACTGCTTTATGTTTAAATCAATTACCCGAGCAATTACCCCCAATTCAAAAATATGAATTGCAAAAAAATGATCAGCATAGTTGTATACAAATGTGTGACGTGACAATTCTGTATTAGGTATAATAAGTATTTCAGACTTCATTCTATGAAACTATTGTATTTGTCCATGTATTTTGTTTATTTCAGTCGAGAATTCTTATACGCTTTGAATACGTCGTCGTTATGATTTATGGATGGTTTTTGACATAACAAATAAAATGTATTAAAATAATTGATTGAAAAAGAAACGGAAAAAGAAAAATTCATACATTCTTATTGTCACCTTGACGCTAGACATGAGTACAGAATTTTAAAATATTCTTAGTCATCACATGTTTAATACGTAGCCTTCAAAGAGTGTGCGCAAGGAAGACTAGGGACCCTACGAATGGAAAGCTTATCAGACATAGCCTGTTGTCTTCAAGGAGGGTGCAAGAAAGCCTCAGGTGGGTTGATAGTAAGAAATAGCCTGTAGTTTTGAAGCTTAATGCAAGAAAACCTCAAGACCCTAGGCCTCGGGCGGGGAGGCTTAACAAGAAATAGCCTGTACATGTCTGTCGGTCGTCGTACATTCTTTGAGCGTCAACCGAAGGGTTAATATGAAATAGAATCTTTACTAGCAAGCTGCAGGGCATAATCCCATCGCCATCGCGGTGTCGAAAGCCGTATCGTGCAAGTTGGGGTGCAGGAATGAAGAAATACGCGGCGGCGGCGTCGGCGTCGGCGTCGCCGGGCGACGGCTAGACGCGCGACGGAACGATGCGATCGTTATATTATCCTCCTCAAATCGCAGCATCGATATTGGACAAGAGTGCAAGAGAGGTACTACCTATATACAGTCTGTACTGTGAGAGATCACACTGCGTTAAACCCATACATTAGGCTGTCTAGCCACACCTCTCTGTGCTAATTGTCACCAGCGCCCGTGGCGGAAAAGTATCTTCTCCCAGTAAATAGAGTGTAAATACCACCGTTCCACCTTATCTCTCTACATGAGCGATCTTGTTACTGCTAGTAATACCGATAACGTCTATCTTGCCGGATGAATGTGCTCAGAGCTCAATGAGGCCATGCTCACTGCTTTTAATAGAGGTGATGGTCAGAGTTTCATCAATTCAAATGAACCGGCTTATCAGAAATGAATCATTCCGCAGCGGCTGCATAATAATGTGGGCGAAAATTGTCACTTAAGTCGGCTATGTCTATACAGGTCATATGGCCATACTATCATGATATTGTCTTCACTGTACCTGTTATTTATAGATAATCCCAATTCTAATTCCCCAGACATGCTCAGACTAACCGTGTATGGGATCTGCGGCAATAATATCACTATCATATACCCATCACTATCATAGGCCAAGTACCCCGGGGAGTTAAGGGTGGCTTTGACAATAT
>QKMV01002164.1:1689-13916 GCA_003287335.1 Lednia tumana
GCGCCAACGTACCTTAAAACTAGTCGCTTTGAAGGAATCTACACACAAGATGATTGGTCCGTGGCGGAGATAAATGTGTTGACAAACGTGGCAGGTGTGCAGCGCCAACGTACCTTAAAACTAGTCGCTTTGAAGGAATCTACACACAAGATGATTGGTCCGTGGCGGAGATAAATGTTTTGACAAACGTGGCAGGCATCCGCCATGACCACGTACTCGGTACTAATGTCCGAGAAGAACGGTCAAGTGCCATGGGTCAAGCGGTCAAACGGCCACGTGCTTGTCCTTTAAGTAGCAGCCAGTAGCCGCTATGAAAGAAACCCGAGCTTGCCCCAGCTTGCCCGGGCTGCAAGTTGCATTAGCGGCCGGACCGCAGCCAGGCCGCAGTCAGGCCGCAGCCAGGCCGTAGCTTTCAAGACAAGATAAGACAAGGGGGCGTGACCGGTTAGGCTGCGATTTGGTGGCCAGGCCGTAGCTTTCATTCTCATTACGATCTGATAAGCGGCACGTCGACCGGCGGCGACAAATTAACTCCCAAAAACTTCCAAAAACATATGTTTTAGGATTGATCGTAGTTCACTGGTATCTGGTTATTCAATCATTCTTATTTTCATCTCATCCATCAACACTTCTGAGTTCTGACTTCCACTAACGTTAAAAATGCCGACATATTTGGCCATGTGTTTACGTACTCTTCAACACTCTTAAATATATTTTGGCGCACATCTTCCAATTCAAATTCTAACGTTTGTATCTTCACAGCAATCACTTGCCTATAAATTCTTGTAACAAGAAAAACGGTCGCGATCTCTGAAAAGTCGGCCTAAACTTAGATTCAATTGCGAGTATATTTTCAAACGGTATTTTGCGTATTGCCGCACACAATTTTCCGATTGTTAATATTTTTAGTTTGTTTGGCATTTGACTCGCCGCTAGCTGTTCTCCCTCTTTTCTGTTCTGTTGTTTCGAACGATATTTGTTGCGCTGAAGCCCCTCGTCTGTCTGGTGCGTGCGATCTGAACATATTTTTGCTATTTGGTTAAGAGCGAAAAGTGTAGATGATTAAATTCATTCAATTATGCTGTGGTATCGCTCCGAGTTGATAGGTTACTTATTAGTGGGGTGAGTCTTAATTTTAAAAAATGTGTGCATTTGAGAAGTACCGCCTCTGGTACGATCTGCGAAATGACCGACTTGTAAAAATCGTAAATTCCTGAGAAATGTTGGGAAACCCATAAAACTCAATTGGGAAAGGTATCTTAAATGTAAATTTCAAATCGATAGTGCAGATATCGCTCACTAGTCGATCTGCTAAAGTCTTTTCTTTAGTTAGGAGTGCAAGGAATTAGAGGTGATAAGGTTTTTCTTTATTGAAATCAATGATTAGTTGATAGGAATTGGGTTTTATACCCGTAATGACTTGGTCGCTGACTCGAGCGCAGAGCTGTGTTGCCAAATACCAAATTTCCTCCCCAACTCGTATATCTTTATGTGGCAATATGGCATGTCAGGGCCTACGAGATAATTTTACAGCATAGTCAAACCCATCTATTCTGATAGATAACATGTTCGAGATGTTTCATGGATACTTACAAGTGCGAGGATTAAAACGTGTATAAATTCCGTGTACCTCTAACTAAAGCAAAACTATACGTACTTATTGGGTGAATTACGAAATAACAATGCTCTAGTCTGTTGATTGAAACATATTTTTATGTCAATAAAGAAGAAAGGTTTTTGCAATAAATGTGACGCACACTTATAACAATATGAATAGTCATGGTAATTGTAGAAGAACTGGTACATTGCCAGTATAATATGAACAGCCTCTACCTGTATGTGCGCGGGAAAAGTTAGAAATCACCCACGTAGGTAATTCAATTTTGACAGACAGAGCACTATTCGTGGCGAGCATTTAAAACGTCAAAATCAAGTCACGTGACATATGATGAATGATCCGGGATGGCATTGCACTTTTTCATCGCGATTTAGTGTAGTTTACTTTAGTTTTCCATTACGAGTCATTTATTTTGTTTCGCTGCTGGAGCCAATTGGAAGCTAAAATGGAAGTATAGGAACAAGCGCGGAGGAGCTGGGGTAGTTCGCGTGAAGTAGACTCTGTAATGCCCGAAAGTGTCGCAAACTGTTGCAAATACTTCATTTATTCTTCCCTTTACCGTCGGCTAGCTATATTTTGCACATTTAGCACGTACATTTGTGCAGTTTTTTTTTACAGTTTATTACATTCAAGGCTGGAAGCAAACAGTCCAAACAAACAATAGATGTATATGTCCGGGACATTTTATAGGAGAATGCGAAAAAAATGTTGAGCATACATTTCGCATTCTCTTGACACAAAGAGCCAGAAATTAGTCACCCGCAAGTATTAACAATTCCTTTGGGGCAAACCGACTTCAAATTCACCCAGACTATGTTTTATCACGAATAATTCACAAGTAAATATGAATTATTTTAGATTGTTTATAATTTTAACTAATTCCTCTCTCGAAACACATTGAAATGCATACTAATAATAAATTACAGAAATAATAGCCTTCCCTGTACCTTATCAGGTATACTAATCAAAAAACGCACAGCACATTATGTATTATCTGCGACATCTGACCTATGTTTACGACTTTCCCGGTGCTGTGATAGTATAATGGGAATTTGACCGGGCATTGAGCATCGTTAACTGCTATCTCTTGATAAAAGAACAGTCAGTTTCACATCTCATATATTTCACCACTCACAAAGAGGATACTTAACTATCTATTACTTGCAAAACAGAGAACGAAAATAAACCATTTTGAATAAACCCAAATGAGTCTAGAAACTAAGAAAGAAATAACAATACCTACCTACGTATAGTTCTACCCTACGGCCATGAAATAGTAATTAAATTTGGTAGCTGGCTACCTTCTCTGAATATTTCCATGATCGTCATTGTTCACAAAATAAGCTCAGGCAGATGTGAACAGTGAAGTGAGTCAAGTGCGGGGATACCTTTCTAATAGGTTACATATTATACTGTATGCGTCCACAAATCGTAACGTAATACGGTAATAGAGAACCAGACGATTCTTCACTTTCACAGATTTCGGAGGTCAATTCACACAACAAGGTTAGTCAGCGTGGTTAAAAAAATTTGACGACCACAAATATGTAAGTGCGTTTTTTTTAATTTTTTAATCGCGAACGCGTTGTCCGGCCCGTTTCTAGCACATGATTCATACCATGGGAATTTATTAGGAACTTAACAATCCGCTAGGTATGCATCACCATGGCAACAGCCAGTTAGATGCTCTGTTTATTTCACGGATTTAATGGATAGGATTAAGCTCTTAGTCATCACCAGAATGGATCAGGATAGTTATTTGGGAAATAAGTTGGTATAGAACGACATTTAAGCCCCATCAGTTTGTAAAGAGGAAAAATTATTCCATAAATTGCACATGACATTTGTGAGGTATGTTCTTGGAAAAGCGATCGCCATGAAATAGTCCTGTTTCAAAAGGGCTCTCGCTGCCGCTACTATGTAAGTGATAGAGTTTATTTCATACGTTTGTAATTTAAATCATTTTAATAATCTCTAACTTCATTAGCTTTAAATTAACCTGTTCCTAATAGAACTATAGGTGGTTCTCATAGTTCAATTCAGTCGAATGCTGAACGAAGAAAAGGTTCCAAAATGACATTTCATACTTAATCAATTTTATTATTAGAGATAGAATGCTCACTAAAGATACAGGAATAGAATCGAATTAATTTACCATTAAAATAATTTATACGATAATTAACTTTGAAGTACAGTCTTACTTTCAATAATGCTTCGAGGTGAATTATGGCAATGTATTTAATAAAGCTATGAAAATGGCAGTGATCTTGTTAGGTGCTGTAATGATGAACGTGGTTGTTTTTTATTGAAGGTAGTACACGGTACACGGTATAGATAATGCAGGCAGCAATGGTTTTAATAAGCGTGATAAGCAGTGAGAGGTATGTCCGTTGCTCCAATTTCAATATGCGCGTAAAAGCAGCCAAGGAGAACCTTCTAGTTACCAGCTTTACCAGCACAGCTCACTTGTTACGAGCACCAAAAGCCTCGCGCACGCGCTAAACTGCACGCAACAAATGAAAATACAAGTCGCCTAATAACGTTCCAATAGACTGTTGGACAACACACTGCACACAATACTTGAAGATCTTGAAATTATTCTATTATTCTGTAATGTGTCATTGTTGTCGGTGTACTTCCTGAAAAAACGAATTTCTGAGAAGATAGGGATATGAACCAATCTAACGATCTTCTTCCGTATTATGAAATGATTTATACAAAGATGACTGAATCATATATTAAAAGAAAGCTTTGCATGTCACCAAATATTTGACATGCCGGATTTAGTTGATGGATGTTTGGAAACTGACGTTTGTTTTAGTCTCAAACATCCTATTCCTGTGCGAATCGTAAAAATGAAGAACGTAATGTTGATTTCCTCGATTATTAACGACACGATTGAAAATAATTTTAAATAATATGTTATTTTATCCGCAAAATACTCAGCGGTGAAAACAGTGAGCGAGAAATCACTCGAAATCATTACGTTTTTTGCCAATTCGGTCATCGGTATAGGCATCTGACAATTACTGTTCAACCCATTACTTTTCCTGGCAAGCTGTTCTTGAAAAATGGCTTGTTTTAAATCGATTAAGTATAGATTAATTGCATTTAAAACCACCTTGGCAACTAAAGGAAGAGAAATAATTTTCTTGCACCTATTTACTATGCCTTTCCGGTGACCGTTCTAGCTGGTTAACCAATGTTTTGTTCCCAATGTTTTTTAGTTAGTGCAAGTAATGGCCTAGTAAATGACGCTCGGAAATGGTCGATGCTGCAGCGTCCCCGCACGACTGACAACAAACCACCGTCAGTTCTTCGTCGCCACACAAATTATATCGACAATTAACGATTTTGAAATCGAGAGTCGACGTTATACCATGGAGATGGCCACAGAGCAATATCCTCAAAAACAATTTGCTTGTTATCCTTTTCGATCGTATTATTAAAAGTCCTACTCTATTGACTCCCTCTATGCAAGGGACAGCTTTAACAACTCCTTCTGACTTTGACAAATACGCGAGACAATAGTATGCACGTAAAAACTTAGATGAAACTATAGAGCAAAGCCTCAATTACTATTTGAAACAATTTATTGTTAGTATCTACCCACAAATTGCCATTTTTATCACAAATCTCTTGTTACTACTGGTCAGCCATTAAATAAGATATTGAAAATCTATTTTGGTGGCTTCTTCTCGTAAATGATCGAACATGTTTGCGGTTGAGATTGATCATTTCAATAAAAGCTGAGTCGGTACTCAGAAGTATTCACCATTTTTTGTGCACTTTTTATTTCGTTCCCTTCTCAATGTTAATAAAATCATTATCTTAAAAATTAAAAAGGAGTTCAATTTTTCATTATGGCATTAGTTCCAGACAAGGGTTTTATTTAGCAATAATAATGACTTGTTCTAGTTCATAAAGTTACGAATGACGATGTAAATGTAATCAGATCACATAACCCATGCACCAATGGCAGCTGGTCATCTGTACACCCAGGGAGACCCGGGAAGACACATTTTGATTAATATTTGTATTTTCGTCACGAAAAGATTGAAATGGACATCGTGAAAATAAAAATACTGCCGCCAATTTTTAGGATCTAGTGGATTTTACGCCTTTCTGAAACAAAAAGTATGTTGTTTTGAAGAATAATTAATATTTCTAACTTAAAGCCATTTACACCGCTAGTTTATTATAAAATATTATTTATTTATTGTTTTTAATGCCATTTGCCTCTAATTCGATAATGGTGCAACATTGCGCATTACCCCACTATCCACTGTTTGAATAGTTGTAGAATAGGTCAAATAGTATAATAAATACAAAGACGTTGTATAGTAAAATATGTTTAATATTTTTAAAATTAAAAATAGTTTTCTTTCAAATTTTTGTTAACAAGCCAAAATTGAATTCTCTATGGAAGGCAACCAAATTATATTCTCTGCCAATCAGGGTTGTCCCTTGCCTTTAAAAATGCAGTGAGTGTCAAAATGAGGTGGTAATTGCTTCGCTACCCTGCTAAAAACTTGATACTACACTCAATTATAATTGAACTCACATAGCCAGGTATTTTTTTGAGATCGAGTTTGGCGAGAGAGGGATTAGAGGGATTTGAGGGATTTCTGAATCTCCTATTCACGGCTCATACCATGATCAGGATCTAGAAGGGGAAGTGCAGGTCCAAAAACGTATCACCTGTCTGTCTGATAAACGTACACCGCGCTGCATTGAACTCGCTCAGCTAATAGCCGCTATCATACTTTCTCTAGAGTATAAAACCAAATGCACATTGATTCAAGTGGCCAGTTCCACAAAATCTTGGAATAAAGCAACAAGTTGTAGATCACATTGTCTACATTGATTAGAACCAAGTGGTTTCTTGAAGAACAATTCTTGTGAGTTAACGTGACAGTGAATATTAAAACTTTTCACTTCAAGAAATTATTTTCAAGGTAAGACGACATAGATTTTAGTTTTCTTCAGGAGTAATTGTTTCAGGATGCACTTCAGTGAAAGAATGAACTCATTTCAGTTCCAACAGATAATTGGTATGGTGAGTTACCCATGTTAGTTGTAGGTACACTGCAGCCAAAAAAATCTAAACTGATTTTTAACAGCCCAGTTCAGCATGTCTTTTGCCGAGACGATGACAGACAAAATTTTCTTTCAGTGGAGCCCGAAAAATGGCCTGGGATATCATGTCGGTAACTGGCCGTCTATTTGATGCATTTAGAATAACTTGCGACAAAACGTTACCTACATGAAAAACAATTCAACGCTAAATGATTTCCCTAAATAAATTGATTGTTGCCTGTTGCCTGTTGCCTGTTGGATACCAAAATGAACGGGTTACGATTTGGTGGACATTTTGGTAGGGTCATAAAACACTTGTGTATTAGGTTAGTTTAGCCTTTTTGAGTTTATTTCACCAGGTGACTAATAATGAAAAAGCATACTTGGTTAATGAGCAAATATTAGTGGCTGGTTGGGGCATTTGGTCGACTTCTGTACCATGTCTGCCGGATAGCAAAGCATGACTGGCACATGAATCACTTCTTCATTAATGGACCCCTTCTAATATTACGAAGAATTTCTATTACATCAAAATTTCGTTGGCTAAAAAATCCATCAGTCCTTGATGAAAGTGATCGGAATAGTACTGCTGAATAGTTAAGTGGTTACTGAGAAGGTAAGAAAATTGCATGGCATGACTATGTTATGGTCACTGATAGTGGGATACCTAAATTATATTGAAAACGTGCATCTTGGACTGTTTATTTATGAAACCCTTTAAAAACATCGTGATTTTGATTTCGCGCTACTTAAGTTTGCGAAAAGTTGATGAAGTACTACGTTGAATTTGATCGGTAATGTCGGTGAGCTATCAATCGATTCAACGGCCGATCGGGCTTTTCAAAGTTCACGCAGCATGACTTTACATGACCGTGGCTGGTACGGGAATTGGAGATGGCAATTTTCTGCATCTTGAATATGACGTTTCTTATGTAGGTATCTTTTTTTGTTGCTGGTCAAGAGAGACTGCCCATTTACAGGTGAGAAAAGTGATCCAATAAATGAAGGTACAAGCTTGCTCAAAGCATGGTTTTATGATTTCATGATGTCATTTTGTAATCGCCAAAAGCCGGGGACGTAGTACAATAAAAATGTAAAAGTGCAAGTTGTTAAGTCGGATGATTCGAGAGAATAGAATAAACCAAAAAGGTAATCAAATTTACTTTCGGTTTCATGTACGGACGCACGGAAATACCATGTTGTCAATTGAAAAATAAATTAGTATGAACAACAAAACATAGCACGTCACTTTCCCTTTCGGGCTTGAATCAAGGTTGCTCAGTTAACCCAAGTTATAGTTCTCCTCAGTGATAATGGAGCAATTTTCAAAATGATTCAATTGTCGAACTCAAGCATGGACAGCATGACTCGTACAGGCGACTGGTAACACTAGACTACTGACTATACGTAAACAAAAGAAAGTTCAATTCGGCAGTTGGTGTTTGCACGCAAAACGCTTGTGTAGAATCGTAACAGATAACGTGTGTGACGAGAATTAAAGAAAAGTGGGGCGGCACCGGCACCGGGACCGGCAACGAACGCACAATGACATAACTATAAGCCAGTAGTCAGGATGTTCGTGAAATCAAAACCTATTCAAAAGTGAGACTATTACTTGAAAAAAAAACCTCTTTACGTCAAGCTGGCGACAGATTGATTTTCACACTAACGTTTCTGGCGATGGCAAAAAGTTTCATATCGATTTTTCTTCTTAAGCCTGACTAAAAAGTGTGTAGAAATCCCGTGTTTTCAACATCTATTTTGAAATATAGTTTAGGTTCTTCAAAAGATATACAATATGGAAATAATTTAGCATTGTATATCGACTTGAGCGCAGTGACTGAATTGAAGTGAATTCGTATAGCTATAAATAAACCTACGACACACTGATTTCTGAACACTTGTTCATTTTTGGGCTGGTGCAGATAGTTTGCAAGCTTTGCAGGGGTTACAGTTTTATGGAAGAGGCTAGAAATGCCAGAAATGCCAGAAATGCCAAAAATGCCCGCTGTACAGACTATTTGTACTGTTTGTCAGATTTTCTCCTGAGCCACGTAGTATCCGAAAAACAAAGTCGCCCATCAATATTTAATCAATTCAAACATTGAAATGATTTCAACAAATAACAAAACCAATGACTTAATTGCGATATAAATGTGAAAATAAACATTCTTAGAGGTCGTAATATGTTATTACGTTGCAGCTTCCAGATAAGTTAAACAGATTTTCGCTCGGCTGGCCCACCCCGTAAAGGCTTGTAAGAAATAGGCTGTAAATTGTGATCGTTAGTAAACAGATAGCTAGGCTTTGGGGTACAAGTAGTAACTGTCCCACAATTGTAAAAAAAACTGTTAACGAGACTGGGTAAAACTGCTAAGAAGTGTACTAACAAATTCCCAATGTTTCGCGGACTTTTCGGTACGCATCTGATCACTGCACTTGATTATGCTTACGGAACAGCTGTTGGCGAAAAGGTTGGGAATTTATTCGTGGACTTGTTAGCAGTTTAACCCAGTCGAGTAAACAGTTTGTGTTGAATACTAGTCCTGAGACTAGGAAGTACACATGTGTGTCAACTTTGAACTGTCAGTATGATTTGGCTAGCATGGAGCCAGGCCGGAACGAGCAGAGCTGAGGATCGAACCTGGGACACGTGTCACTTGCTCGAGATCACCACGGCCAGCCGCGCGGTCGGCCGTGTCTCTTACAAATCGGTACTAACTCCGAATAGTACAAACTAGTGCCACTACCACTATCTATGTCCACTATCTAGGGCCAATATCTAGGGCCACTATCTAGGCCACTATCTAGGGCCACTATCTAGGGCCACTATCTAGGGCCACTATCCAGGGCCACTAAATATGGCCACTATCTAGTATCTAGGGCCACTAAATAAGGCCACTAACTAGTGGATAATTCAAAATTCAACTCTTGGCCGTGTCTCTGACCACACAAAGAGAGCAAATAAGAGAATTATGTAAACAAAGCTGAACCACCGAATGTAAATGGCAAGCCATGCGAAACCCGAAACCAACTTACAATTAATCTAGAACCATTTTATAATCCGCTTCATAGATTATACTATGAGAAACAATCAAGTGCCATTTGATTCGTGTCAAGTTCAGACACAAGAAGAAAAGCAACAATCGTGCACGTGTTGTTGTTGTTGTTGTTGTTGTTGCTGCTGTAAGAATGCATGTCATACTGTGACAATTGCAGGGCTCGTTTGTGTATTTCAAGGTAAAATCAACGGAAATACACGTACAGTGCGCAAAATGCACAAGTAAAAGTGGATTTTACCAATTAACCTAACGAGAAACTTCACAGTACCTACGTAACAATTAATTATCTTGCTCTAATCGTGACCAACAATTGATTGTTCTGGACAGAGATCTCATTACAGCCTACATTATGCATGGGCATTCACATGACCTTTACAATGCATCTCACTATTATACATAAAACCTAATTACAACTTAATATTTTTCTAATTTTCGAACGTGTTGAATTAATTTTCGCCGATATGTGAATATAGCAAGTGCAAATTGGCGTTACAAGAGCTATTAACCAGCCCAACCAAAGTACGCTGTGAACTAGAACAGTAATGTCTGAACAGCACCCAGCTAGAATTTCTAGCATTTCCAAATGGAATCTGCACACTAGCATTCTGGCTTTTTCCGAGAAGACCATCAAAGAGCTGTTTAGCTGCAATTTTTGACTGGAGAGGTAACCAATGGGAATGGGAGCTGGTGCTATGAATGCCCTATGACCATGCCCCATGGTCGTGCCCTATTGTTAGAGAAACAATCCCAGAAGTGCCCTGACTGGGGGTTGGAATTTAAAATATCTGTCTTCGATATCACTTATTTTCTCTGGAACTGCGTACCTACACATATGTACCAAAATATAATTAATGGGCATGTCAATGTGTGACATCTTTCGGAACATTTTTGTACACTCACCAGTTTCAAATATCCCCCATTCAGTTGTACCAACACATTTTTCAACCACAGATAATTACAATTTCAACTGACTATTGAAATATCGGCCTTAAACCGGCCTTTAATCTGTTGTTGAGAGCAATTTTGAGTAGCGACGATGCGTCTAGTAAGTTATTTCCTCGGGACATCTATTGGGAAAGAAATATAATAAGTTACAAAATACAGGTCCCAAATCAAATGCAGCTACCCCCCTCACAATATCGATAACCATTTTCCGGCAGAAAAAAGAGACTTCTCTTATCAATCTCTGAGGATTAACTGTGGGAAAATCACAAGCTCAATGTAATGAATGAGCAATCGATACATGTGTGGATTATGCAGCTGCCATTCATGAGCAAACAAATTGTCACTCGCAAATATGTATTGATTGACTTTCACTGTCTAGTGCAGTCTAGAAATAATTATGTAATCACGACTGGGACTGTGATCGTGATATCTTAAGGTTATTGTTTAACAACATTCAAATTGATGATCGATCAAATCGGTGATCAGCCCAAATTGCACGACATTCATAAGGGGGATGAAGTAACGTGTATTCGGAGATTGAGGACGAAATACAATTGAACAATCATCAGACACAAAATAATCACTTTTATGCTTTCACTCTGCGAAAAGTAATAAGCATGTAGATCATTACATAAATTATAAAGCTGACCATGAATAAAAAAGAAAAACTGCGAAAACTACACCTTTAATTGAATAAAATGTCGATCTGTTGCTTACGTACTTTCGAATCTATACACATACAAACTAAAAGCATATCATTACCTACACAAGCGATTAGTAGGTATGTATACGAAAGAGATTAAACGTTCAAAAACAAGCAAAATACAAGCGAGCTAAAATGAACTACACCCATAATGTGCATTATTCATGAACACCTACCCAAAATATGACGTTTGGGAATAATTACAGCTATTCAAAAGCAAAAGGTGTTTGACATGTTTCTCATAGGTATAACTAGGCTATACGCATGGTATGGATGAATGTATATCCTACTGCCAGTCTTCTTTCTCTAGGCAATTTTACTAATCTTGTAACACGTCCTGTTAGAAAGGCCTTTCCCAAAACTGCAACTGATATTTATTAATTGATACTAAAACCTACATATCCTTGGCTTGAAGTTCAAACTCATTGTTTGAAACTTGATAATTAGCGGCAGTAAGTTAAACGCGTTTTTTTGTTGTTTTTTAAGAGAATGCTGATGTTCAAATTGTATCGTGAAATGCAGGTAGAGAAAGCCAGAGCAAGCTCCTAAATCGATCAAAGAAATTCGATATTCGAAATTTTTTCTCCCCCAGCAATGATCAAATAGTGTTCCCGAAAGCTTTGGTGGAAAGTCAATCTGCTTTTAAAACAAAATAGATAGTTGGTATGTAATTTATGGCATGGCTGCATAGAATTGATATTTAGCACCTTGCATGCTCTCAAGACGCACACTTGAGCATAATATAGGTAGGTAGGCAGGTAGGTAGGTAGGTAGGTAGGTAGGTAGGTAGGTAGGTAGGTAGGTAGGTAGGTAGGTAGGT
>QKMV01002165.1:0-13915 GCA_003287335.1 Lednia tumana
ATTGATGATATTGGGTATATTTATGTTCAGATATATGCATGTTATTTAAAAAAGTATTATGTTACAGCTAACTACATAGAAGGAAAAAAATTAAAAAGAGAAATTAAAATATTAGAAGCATTCTTTAGCAATCATCACGGCCCCTAGCTGCCTTGCGGAAGAGACTCAGCCGTCTGCCTTTGGGGGTCATCGGCGAGTTCTAGAACAAAGAGCACACCCTCCATCAAAAACTAGCTGCTGCTAACATTCAGGTTATCCCTTCAAATTTTTTTAATCGGAATGTTCAGATTTCACATATTTTCACCCCAAAAAACTGTTAACATTTCATTATTTTGCATGCATAAATTAGGTTCCACTTTCATTGAATTTCACAACTTTTTTGTGTTTTTGGTGCAAAACATGAGATTTTGTTAACTGGGTTCATTTACAGTTCTTCTTAAGCAGCTTTGATTGGAAATTTTGGGTTGTTTACAGTGGAATGTTACTCTTGCTAGCATCTATTCTCTCACTCTGAAGTTGAATCCAATTTACATACCGAAAAAAAAACTTACTGCACAAGGTTGTCTTTATAATTGTTGTACTTGTGAATTAATAAGTCATTCATTACTCATTTTTAATTAGTAAATTACTCATTCAGGCAAAGCTGAGATTTTAGAACTTGTCTACCTTCTTATACTTAGGAATGTTACAGTTCTATCATAGAATAAAGTTTGTAACTCCTAAGATAACACGTATCTACTATCTACCATACAACCGAGGTAAGAAACTTACCTGAAATACTGGCTGTGAAAATTCTTCACTGAAGCTAAAAAAATGTGAAAACTCGGTAAATGTTAAGAATTTACCTCATCCCGCTTGCTTTTGTTTGAGAAGAGCGCTCGGATCCTGCTCGGGGTGCTGACTTTCGCTCGAGCTCCGTCGTTGATCTCTCTGAGTGCAGCCCTCGGTGACATCAGCTCCCCGCCCTAGAATGCACCCACACCGCACGTGTTGAATCCCAACCAACGGAAATACGGCCACGGCCACGACAACAGAGCCACAGCCCCCACGGTGAACGTCTGCTCAAATTCACATTGCCAGCCCGTTCATTTGGCCAACACCGAGCATCGGACCGAATTAGATATCCCAACCAGGTGATTCCGAATCTCGAATCCCAATTCCCTCCCAACCTAAACAACACTTTTCCTCATTCCCCTCCTCTACCTCCCTACATCACCCCTAACTACCTATGTGCAAGGTTTTGCCACTCTCATCTCTACGTTTGAAGACGGCACACGCTGAAACGTCAACAACTCTAATTCTCTGCGCCAACAATTTTCTTCTTTTGGTAAGTTGCAACTCCTTTCTACTAAATATAGAGTACTAGAATACTAAATATTAATAGAATATCTAGAATACTAGAGTAAATGGCTAGGTGATTGCTATCAATGGAAATTAAACTTATTTTGAATTCCGTTGCATAGAGTCTATCCTGCAAGAGATCATACTGCGTTAACTTATGTTACGCCCACGGCATGGCTGACTTGGCTTTTCCATCAGGCTTCCTGTGTTAATTGTCACCAGCAGCCCAAGCAGAAAAGTATGTTCTTAAAATTATAGTGAAAGCGAAGTAAAATATCATATGCTAATAGGCAAAGATGTTTTCCCCCGTTTGATGTAGCAGTGGGACCAGAAATTTCTGCCGACAGAAATTGTACGAGGGTAGACCCCCTTAAAGCATTATTTTATAACTTGCCTCCATGCACGGGGAGACAAGATCTCCTTTCGATAGGTATACTACGTGGCAGCGGTTCCCGAACTTTTATCAGATTCCGCGAACCGCTTAGTGAATATATACCGTGTGTAGGTATTGACACGTATGAGTGAAAAGTAATAAGCAAAATAATGGCAGAAACAAAATCTGTACTCTAAATACGGCCAATTGAACAGGCTGAGAACGTGAGACCAGAAAAACGTTTATCAAGGCGGCTGTGGTGGAAGTAAAATTGTAAAGCATGAAGCAAGTCAAAACAACCGGCAGCACGCAGTCACAGTCCCCACAAGCTGAAATGCGAGCTAAATTAGCTCACCAAAAGCAATAAAAAGCAATTAGGTGCTAGAAAAATCCATGCTCGATAATTCCGTGCAGCCGATTCTGTTCTCACCTGAAGAGATCGTCTACCCCCATTTTTTATCGGCGTTGGCGGACCCGGTTTTTGATACGAAGTCTGCAAATCAAATTCATACTAATATTTTATAGGTAATCTTAAATCTTTGGTTCTTACAATGATTTTATCGAACGAACCAATTTAATATTTGGTCAAACATTATAGGCAGTAGTTACTTTCTACTTATTACCGGAAGCAGTACCACCTACAAACTACCAAAGCAAGCTTATCTGCCGAACAAGTGGTGACACCAATGGTGACAACCTCTGAGGTGTGAGTTATTTTCTAGTTGTTCAGGGAGATAAAATTGTTTCGATGCACCTAATTTGCAGGTGGTAATACCATATAAAATAACATGTAATTTAAAACAGATGTATTTATGGCGTAGAATTTACCTGGCCTTTTCCTCGATCCCGTTTGCGTTGCCTTTCTCCTGGCAGCAGCAATGCATTGAGACTGGAAGTGTCACTTTGATCCATCAGCCCAAAGCCCAGCTATTTACGGAACGAAAGTTGCACAAAGTCAAAACTACGACATCACAGGAAGGTAACCCGCAACACAATACAGACAAAGACTTAAACAATTTGAAGTTTTGAGGGATCGAGTCTCAGACTAACCTTGACTTCCTCATCGCGGAATGCGTGTGGATCGTGGAACTGGGTCTCTGCAGGATACGATGACTTGAGGTGTGGAGGACAGAGAGAGTTTCGGTATTGAAGCTCGCCGAGGCGCTCAGTGCTGTTCAGGCCTGGCAGTCTGAGGTGTCCAGCCTTAAGATCTCCTAGGTACGTGTTGTTGAACACCTCGCCTTCCTCGTCCTCAGCCGTGAACGTCTCACCTGGGGAACACGTGGGCATATATGGATAAAGCTTCGGCAAATGCTAGCTGGAGACATGCAACAATCGCGACCAGATCTATGCGAAAGGGATGCCAAGTAACGTTATCTATATGGACGGGTAGGCAAGCATCCATTACGCTTTTCTCTTACCACTTTTTTCTTAAATCCACAAAACTCACGCATATTTCAGAATCAAACACCGAGAAGAGTATTAATGCATGGAATAATCAAAATAGAATGCATTTTTTTTCAAATCATGACTGATTGATATTTACAGTAGAAATAGCATTTATATTACATTACGGACCTGACAAATCACTTATCGATGGTTACGCATAGATACAACCTCGTGTTGCCTGCCCCCGCTAGCATTGATCGAAGGCTAAAATTTTGCCATTAGAAATGGTTTCTAAGCCACCTGTATTTCTAAGTTTTTTAAATAAATAAATAAATAATTAAAAATTAAACAACACTTACTTGGAATACTGTGCAAGCTAGTGACAGACTTGTGTGTGGAGATGCTCGGTCTTCGGTAATAACTCGCGGAAGAATCTGCGTCGTTCTCGATTGCGGTGCTGGTCGCAGTGAGGGTGCGGATGTGGACGACACGTTTTGGTTCAGCTCGTTGCTGAAGGTGTTCCATCACGTTATCGTTCTTTCCCATCAGCGCACTCTGAAGAAACGCGCAAGTTGAGGAGACATATTCAAAATTATGCGTTAAAAGTTAAATCTGAATTTGAAGAATAAGATTAATAGTTCAAAGAAGGACCAGTTTTCCCCAATTAAGTTAATCGTTTATGACCTGCAATTATATTAGCAGCTAATTGAACAGCTAATGTTCCGGGTATGATTACACTTCGCATTGTTTCAATGCATACTATAAATGGTATTAAGACCGCACAAGTTCTTTGAGGAACTAAGTGAGCAAGTATATTTTGAGTATGATTAATCCACCCAATTAGCAATTATATGTGTGACAGATCGCGGACAGATCCTGAAGCCTCTCGCTTGCAAAACAAGTGTTCTGCTCTGAATAATAAGATTACGTTGCTATTGTCACGCATAAAAAGTGACATCTTGAGCCTTTTTATTACTAGCTGCTACATGCAAGGCAAGACCTACATTCCGTCGGTACCTATACAGTTCGCGGTTGCCAAGCCAGTACCCACCAGAAACTAATCGTTCGAGATTAGCTTACTGAATGAAGACCTCTTCTTCGTATAGAATAATTGGAGGTCGGTAATAATAGGATGGTGCGGCCAAATTGTCAATAAGTGGATCTGATCAACAGGAACAAAATTTGTAGAAACTGATCACTGATCAGCAATCAAAATAAACAAAAATGAATAAACTTAGCGAATTACTTACCACAGCAGCATTTCTGGAATCTATCCGATTCTCAAGTCGAGCCATCTGCTTCGTCAGGAAGTCCGCCTCCATCTGTTCTTTAAGTAGCCGCTCTTTCAAGACAGAGTTTTCATGACTAATGTCTTTCACGTAAATCTTGTACTTCTTGATTTCGTTTTCATGTTGGGTTTTACAACGTTTTTCGGTCTCTTCGCAGGCGTTGACTTTGAGACCATCAAATTTAGCCGTCTCTTTTCTATACAAGTCTGACATTTTGGCCTTCATTCGCTCCAACTTCTCTTGATATTCTGTCCCTAGCTTTTCGACCTTCTTTTCAACCTGTTCCTCGGTGAAGCGCAATGTCATCTCCTCTTCCATCTGCTTTGTTCGTGCTTCGAGTTGCTTTGTTCTCTCTTGTTCCTGTCGAGTTATCTCCTCTTTCTGAACGGACAGTGCCCTAAACTTTGTGGCTTCATTCTGGGCATGCTCACACTGATCCAACAACGTTGTGTATGCTGCCTGCAGTTGGGCTGCACTGTTTTGCTGTTCAGTTATCTTCGTCTCCAAAGTCTTGATGCAATCTTCAGCCTTTTTTATCTCATTGGACCCCAATTTATTCCGTCTGTCTAATGATTCAGTCTCATTTTTTAGTTCAGTCAGTCTTTTAAACTGCTGAAACTGAGAGACAACAATATTTTCCATAACATTTTGGACGGCTACTGAATTCAAGTCTTCGGGATGGACAAACTTAGCACCAAACGTTGGAGGCGCAGAAATGTCTTTGCTTCGCGACGACAAGACTGTGGAAGTAGGCTTATCTTCCAAAGAGTCATCGAGAAATGAGTGGTCAGATGTTGTGGATCTTGGGCTAAGGCAGTTACCCTCAAGTTCATTAATTTTGGCGGGAATATCTGTTACTTCAGTAAGCATACCCTCCATTGCAGCTTGAATCTGTTCAATCTGCAAAGCAAGAGCTTTGTGATGTTCTTCACTAATACTGGGATTTGTCAAAGCACTGTCACCATAAATACCGTGGTGATGTTGTTGAACCAGTAAGTACGGGTAATTCAGGGAAGAACAAATGCAGTCCAACAAATCGAAAGAAACGACATTATATTTTTCTTCGACACTGGACAAAAGAGAACTTACTTTGGACTTTAGAGATTTGATTTCTACTACATCAGCTGTGTCCACTAGACCACGAGAATTCAGGTCATCAAAGTTGCTTCTGCTTTTCGACAGGTGGACATCGAGTTGTTTTCTACATGACAGAAAGTATTCCATCCTATCACCAAAGGCTTTCTTAAAGCTAGTAATCTCACGACACAGTTTGTCCCATTTGTGACAATCCTGCAGCTTCTTTCGAAGCTCAGCCAACAACTCTTGGTTTCTCAACAGCAAGGCTTGGCCCTGGATCTTTAAGCTGCTTCTTTCAGCGGTGATAGTAACTAGTTTCTGTTCCATCAAAACGAATTTTTCTTCCATGACAGAGAAATCTTTCTTCCAGTTTTCTTTTTCAATGTGATTCACGTCAAGTGCTCTTTCCGCATCGGCAACCAAACTTTCCACTCGCAGATTTTCAGCCTTGACTTCGTTGCAAGACAAAGTTAGAGTGTCTACCTGTGACACTAGAGACTGACATTCCTCTAGTTTCTCCACGTATTGTTGTTTAAGAACACCGAATTCATCGTACAAATGAGTCTTGTTATTCAGTAAGAGTGAAATAGAATCTTGGAGCAGACGTAGCTTTAACTGAACTTGTTCAAAACTACCAGCGTCGGTCAAAGAAAGTGACACTGACAAAACCGATGAATTCTCTACAGAGTTATCCCCGCTTTTGATAAGGTTGCTCAAATCATTAATTTTATCACACAGTTCTTTACATTTAGCAACGAGGCTAACTTCTGCTGCGTTCGCTTGTTCCACGTGAGCCACATTGGCTTCAGCGGAGATTTTTTCCCTATCAGCAAGGCTGGAGAGCTCAACTTTCAACTCCTCGACTATTTTTTTCCAACTATCCTCCGAGCTCTCCACAGCAGACTTCATTTCAGCAAAATTTTTGAAGTACATTTTACATTTTTCTTCAGTTTTTGTAATCAAGTTGCTCAATTTCATTCGTTTAGTATCCACCTGATTGGAGTCAGCAATGAAAAGTGTAATCTCGTCACTTTCGAAAACTTCATACAAAGCCAGAATATTGCACACATGCTGTATACAATCCCCCAAGAACGAGTCATCATGCTGACTGTACTTCTCGATTGCCAAGCTCATCGCAGTCATTTTATCCGATCCAGCAGTCATTTCTGAAATAAACTTGGTCTTTTCTTCTTCCAAATCATTCTTGACTTCATTCAGGAGTGAGCTAAAGCCATCACGTTCCTCCGTAACCGCCTTCAAGTTCTCAGCAGCCAAGACCAAATCTATGTTGACTGCGTTCAACTGGACTTCTAACTCGGTCAAAGCTTCTTTGGTCCCGTTGAACTGTTGGCAGAGATCATCTCGCTTACTGGCCATCAGTGTAAGCTCTTCTTCCCTTGCATGGATTGCATTTTCCAGTTCTGTTGTTTTCTTTTCATGGTCTGCACAGCTAAGTTTCAGGGACTCGACTTGTTCATGGGCATTGACCCGTTCCATCTCACATACCTGAAGAGAATCTTTCAACTGGATTTCCTTCTCTTTTAACACAGACAGCTTGTGGGAAAGTTCTTCTCTCTTTTGACAACTGATAGCAATTTCTTCATTCTTCTTTTGGATTATTTCATTCATCTCGGCTACTTGTTCATCGTAAGTGTCGCATCGCGATTCTAGAGACTCTACCAGCGACTGTGCTTTCTTTAGATCAGATTTCTGAGAATGATAAGCTTCGTTAAGCTTGCTTTGTTGGTCAACCACAAGATTTAGCTGTGCGTTCAGGTCAGTGCACTTTTCTGTGCGTTTTTCGTTCTCGCATTCTTTCTCGGCCAACTCAACCCTAACTCCTTCAAGCGCTTGGTGCAAATCTTCATGTTTACTGGACATAGCGGCAAGCTCTTCACTCTTTCCAACAACGGTCTCTTCCAGCTCAGTTGTTTTCTCCTCATGTTGGACACAGCTAAGTTTCAATGACTCCACTTCTTCTTGGGTCTTAACACGTTCCGTTGCAGATAGCTGAAGAGAATCTTGCAACTGCATTTCCTTTTCTGTTAGCACAGACAACTCATGGGAAAGTTTTTCTCTCTGTTGTTCACTGACAGAAATTTCCTCATTCTTCTTGTTGACGACTTGATTCATCTCAGCTACCTGTTCATCGTAAGTTTCGCATCGGGATTCCAGAGACTCTACCAGCAACTGTGCTTTCTTTAGATCAGATTTCTGAGAATGATAAGCTTCGTCAATCTTGCTTTGTTGGTCAACCACAAGATTGAACTGTGTGTTCAGGTCATCGCAATTTTTCGTGAGTTGGTTGATCTGGCATTCCTTCTCTGCTACATCTATTTTTATGTCTTCAAGCGTTTGGTGCAAATCTTCTTGTTTACTGGACATGACGGCAAGTGCTTCAATCTTTCCGACAACTGCCTCTTCCAGCTCAGCTGTTTTCTCCTCATGTTGGACACAGCTAAGTTTCAGGGACTCCACTTGTTCTTGGGCATTGACCCGTTCTGTCTCAGATAGCTGTAGAGATGCTTTCAACTGGATTTCCTTTTCTGTTAGCACAGACAGCTCATGGGAAAGTTTTGCTCTCTGTTGTTCACCGACAGAAATTTCCTCATTCCTCTTGTTGACGACTTGATTCATCTCTGCTACTTGTTCATCGTAAGTTTTGCATCGCGATTCCTGAGACTCTACCAGCAACTGTGCTTTCTTTAGTTCGGATTCCTGAGAACGATAAGCTTCGTCAAGCTTGCTTCGTTGGTCAACCACAAGATTCAACTTCGAGTTCAAGTCATCGCAATTTTCCGTGAGTTTGATGATCTGGCATTCTTTCTTTGCTACCTCTATTATCATGTCTTCTAGTGCTTGGTGCAAATTTTCTTGTTCCTTGACCAGTACACTGATTTCTCCTGTCTTTTTATCCACGATCCCTTCGAGCTCAGCTGTTTTCTTCTCATGTTCTACACAGCTAAGTTTCAGTGACTCCACTTGTTCTTGGGTCTTAACACGTTCCGTTGCAGATAGCTGAAGAGAATCTTTCAATTGGCTTTCCTTTTCTGTTAGCACCGACAGCTCATGGGAAATTTTTTCTCTCTGTTGTTCAGCGACAGAAATTTCCTCATTCTTCTTGTTGACGGCTTGATTCATCTCTACTACTTGTTCATCGTAAGTTTCGCATCGCGATTCTAGAGACTCTACCAGCGACTGTGCTTTCTTTAGTTCAGATTCCTGAGCCCAATAAGCTTCATCAAGTTTGCCTCGTTGGTCGACCACAAGATTTAACTGTGTGTTCAGGTCAGTGCACTTTTCCGAGAGTTTTTCGTTCTTGCATTCTTTCTCGGCCAACTCAACCCTAACTTCTTCAAGCGTTTGGTGCAAATCTTCTTGTTTACTGAACATAGCGGCAAGCTCTTCAATCTTTCCAGCAACTGTCTCTTCGAGCTCATCTATTTTCTCCTCATGTTGGACGTAGCTAAGTTTCAGGGACTCCACTTGTTCTTGGGTCTTAACCCGCTCCGTCTCAGATAGCTGAAGAGAATCTTTCAACTGTATTTCCTTTTCTTTTAGCACCGACAGCTCTTGGGAAAGTTTTGCTCTCTGTTGTTCAGCGACAGAAATTTCCTCATTCTTCTTGTTGACGACTTGATTTATATCGGCTACCTGTTCATCGTATGTTTCGCATCGCGATTCCAGAGACTCTACCAGGGCCTGTGCTTTCTTTAGTTTGGATTCCTGAGAATGATAAGCTTCGTCAAGCTTGCTTCGTTGGTCAACCACAAGATTCAATTTTGAGTTCAAGTCTTCGCAATTTTTCGTGAGTTGGTTGATCTGGCATTCCTTCTTTGCCACCTCTATTTTTATGCCTTCTAGTGCTTGGTGCAAGTTTTCTTGTTCCCTGGACAGTACACTGATTTCTCCTGTCTTTTTATCCACGATCCCTTCAAGCTTAGCTGTTTTCTTCTGATGTTCTACACAACTAAGTTTCAGTGACTCCACTTGTTCTTGGGCCTCGACACATTCTGTCTTAGATAGCTGAAGAGAATCTTTCAACTGGCTTTCCTTTTCTGTTAGCACCGACAGCTCATGGGAAAGTTTTTCTCTCTGTTGTTCAGCGACAGAAATTTCCTCATTCTTCTTGTTGACGACTTGATTCATCTCAGCTACTTGTTCATCGTAAGTGTTGCATCGCGATTCTAGAGACTCTACCAGCAACTGTGCTTTCTTTAGATCAGATTTCTGAGAATGATAAGCTTCGTCAAGCTTGCTTCGTTGGTCAACCACAAGATTCAATTTTGAGTTCAAGTCATCACAATTTTCCGTGAGTTGGTTGATCTGGCATTCTTTCTTTGCTACCTCTATTTTCAAGTCTTCAAGTGCTTGGTGCAAATTTTCTTGTTTGCTAGTCAGTACACTGATTTCTTCGGTCTTTTTATCCACGATCTCTTTAAGCTCAGCTGTTTTCTTCTCATGTTCTAAACAACTAAGTTTCAGTAACTCCACTTGTTCTTGGGCATTAACACGTTCCGTTTCAGATAGTTGAAGAGAATCGTTTAACTGGATTTCCTTTTCTGTTAGCACCGACAGCTCATGGGAAAGTTTAGCTCTCTGTTGTTCAGCGACAGAAATTTCCTCATTCTTCTTGTTGACGACTTGATTCATCTCGGCTACTTGTTCATCGTAAGTTTCGCATCGCGATTCCAAAGACGCTACCAGGGCCATTGCTTGCTTTAGTTCAGATTCCTGAGAACGATAAGCTTCGTCAAGCTTGCTTCGTTCGTCAACGACAAGATTTAACTTCGAGTTCAAGTCATCGCAATTTTCCGCGAGTTGGTTGATCTGGCATTCTTTCTCTGCTAGGTCTATTTTCATGTCTTCTAGTGCTTGGTGCAAATTTTCTTGTTCCCTGGACAGTACACTAATTTCTTCTGTCTTTTCAATAATGGTCTTTTGCAACTGATCTGCGTTCCTGTCACTTTCTAAGGACTGAAGTTTGAGAGTCTCGACCTGTCCTTCAGTTTTCAGAAGTTTCACTTGAAGTTGCTGATGAACTTTGTACTGCTGGATTTTCTTTTGTTTCAGCATGGACAACTCGTTGTGCCAATGCTCTTGTTCATGCTTGAAATAGACAATTTCTTCATTTTTCAAGGTTATTTGATCCATCATTTCACTCTCTTTTGCATAGTAACTGTCGCAACGAACCAGCAAGGACTCGACTTCGGATTGTGATTTCAGCAACTCTCCGGAAAGGTTATTTATATGCTCAACATTTTCTGCAAGCTTTATCTTGCTCTGATTCAACATACATTCCAGAGTGTCTAGGTGAAGAAGAATGCTGCCATCAACTGGACACACTGCCTCGTTCGCAGAAAATATGTGCGCAATTTTTTCACTGGCAGTGTCGATGTTCGCCTGAAGCTGGTCAATTTCGCTCTGTTTTTCACGTAGTTGCAAGTCAATCACTGTGTGCGACAGAGGCAAACTGTCAATAAGCGGCATGGGCGATGAAGACAAGTGCATGGATGCAGGAGTCCAAGACGTGTCACAATCAGTGCTAATATTGCCATCATTTCGCATCTCTTTGATGTATTCATCTTGGTACTTGCATCTGATTTGCAACTCCTCAATTAGTGACTCCTTCGTCTGAATATCCAGGAGAAGCTGCGCTAATGACACTTCTTTATCATTTGCCTTAACTTCAGACAATGTTAGTGCATCTTGAAGAATGCCGCATTTGTTACGTAGTTCAATATTGTGATCTTCAATAGGCTCATATTTCAATCCCAACTCATCAACATACAAGTTAAGACTTTTAATTTCAGCTTGCAAAGTTTTAACCTGATCAGTAGAGTTTCTACAGGAATCATCTTCTTGCAGTTTCGATATTAGTGCTTCAAGCTTGGCAACCTCATCTGATTTGGCTTTCAGCTGAGCATCAAGTTTGTGTGTTTTACTGCACTCTTTTCGAAATTTCAATTCCAACTCAATTTTGTCCGATTGCTCTTGGTCGAGTTCCACTCGCAATTCACGTAGCTCTCTTTGCCTCTCGGTTAGCAATTTCTGGTGCCTAGCAGCGGGCGAAGAGAAAAACTTTTTCAACGAACCCGCGCACCGTGATGATGCCATATATTTGTGAGAACACGGGGTGGTCGGAAATGTTTGTATTTCGCTCGGATTCGATCCCTGCGGCAAGCTTTCAATGGTTTCTATGAGTGCTTCGTTTGTAATGGTACGTGGCATCAATTGCACGAGAAAATGATGAACGGCTGACTCACTATAGCTGTCAAACTGAGCAAAAACATCTTCTCTCAATTTATGGTCTTCGGTTCGCATAGACCAGTGGTAAAGAAGAAGAGACGCAAGAAGGATTAATTGATGCTCATTAGTGCTCGATTTCAATTGTACGTCTGGGTATTCGACTCTTAAAAATGATTGGATATTTTTTTTGGGAAGGCTTGAATGTTCAGTGCGTATTTTCAGGAGATCCGTAATAATTATTTTGAACAGCTCTCCATCCTCGAGGCCTTTGAACGAGGTTTGGCGATTTTCTTGTAGATTTAGACAGTTTACCTAAAAGGCAGAAAAATACAGATGTAGTTGGGCATATAAGTTCGGACTAAAAAACTATGTGCAGCTTTTTTTATTTATAAGCTCCACTTAAACTGCAACAGGAGAGGGAAAGGGAAACTGATAAGTTAGCCATGCCCTTTTGGTGGAGGATCTATTCCATTGTTTGACTGACTTCGGGAAATCCCAGAAAACCACTGCCAGGATAGTCAGTCACCTGGTCACCTAGTAAGGCAAATAACTACCGTGTTTGTGTAGGACAATGCTGTATGATGAACCAACTCAAAACTGACAAAAGTAATATCCACTCAGCTTAATTTGTTATTTTGCTAGGTAGTTCACAGTGTTTTACAGGTGTGTTCTAGGCCACAAACGAGCTAGCCTAAATTCCAAACTCAAAAAAACATTTTGGCCCCGGAAAATGACATGATTTTAATTTTGATGGCGTGGTTCCCAATTTTCTGGCAAAAACCGATACAGAATGTGCAGGATAGGCTAACCATGCTGTCTTATGTTGGCAGACTAAGAAATTATCGCTTGAAAGTTAAATTCCTAAATCCGCTAAGTTGCACAATTGTCACATTTGTTGTTGTTCTGTGGAGGTGAATGAAAATTCGAAATATGATGGTAAGTTATAAAATTCTTTATTCATATCAATTCCCTAATCTTTGCACTAGCTATAAAAAAAAAATCAGCGTGGTTTTGAATGCAAAGCAATTCTTTTAAACTTTCCCATGGTTTTTCAAACTATGCTGTTCACTTCACAGGGATCAAACGGTTTGAAAAAAACCGCAATTTGGCAGAAGAACCAAAAAACAAAATCTAGAATTGCCTACTTGATTTTTTCCCCGACATAAAAATTTAGTATCAAATAGTAAATCAGATGGTCATAGATATCTTAGTAGATATCTACAATTATTTGCTTGTTAATTTCATTGAAAAAACGTTTTTAATTAGTACAAATGCAAAAATTTCGAAAACCAATAGGACCAATTGCCTAAGGCAAGCTTGCACTTTCAACCCTAGAAAAACTTACCCATTTCAAAATGATGTTCTTCCATCTCTCCCACGAGTTTGGCGAAGACATTTTGTGATTACCGGGACTAGTGCCACTTGTAGATGCGGACGCCAGTCACATGCCAGGTGACCTGAAAATTAAAAAAGCATGTTGGGTTCTCGTACAATATTTACACCTTATTACAGAGGTGAGTAGATAGGTACTTGTCAGGAATACAATAAGTCCTCTCACATTTAGTCTTAAAAGCTTTCGAAAATTAGGTACTGGGTAGTGCTTGTCTAAACTTTCAAAAACCAAGAAGTGTGCCACTATGTTTCGCATTAGTGAGTTGGAGGCCTTTAAAGTGGTAGCTGTGGTGATAGTGTAGTAACTTACCACGACAGTAAAAATCGGACGGGAAAATCTTTAATGTTTTGCTGCCCTCTTTTATAATTTTCCAGTTTGTCAGTGTTTGTTTACCCACTAATTTCCTCTTTGTATTGTTTCTAGTGATTGATATTTCCATGAAACTTTTTTCAACATTTTTAAATTAAAATTTTCAACTTAGAACATAGGTACTACCTACAGTTTACTACGGACTTGCAATCAGGACCCCCAAAATCATTTTCGGAAGCAACTTTACGTGTAAGTCAACGCTAAGTGAAATTAATTTCATCATTTCAATTTGCTTCTATTTCCTGGGACTGAAACTGAAACCAAAAACTGGAAAAATACATATAGACATTTTTCTTCATTTCAATACTGAAATTTATTTGCAATAGACAACGTTTTGAATAATTTCAATCCTCGACCAAATTTATCAGTGAACACCAATGGCATAGCCAGTAGGGGGGGGGGGGGGGGGGGGGGCCCGGGGCCCCCCTTTTTTTT